>JAPDDL010000715.1:0-58556 GCA_027422435.1 Schizopygopsis pylzovi | reverse complement strand
ATCAAGTGTTACACAGTATTCTAAGTTATTACTTGTGGGGAGTTTAGGTCCGATAAATAACACCTCTTTTTTTCAGAATTTAGCAGTAAGAAATTACTTGTCATCCACTTTTTATATCAATTATGCATTCCATAAGTTTTTCAATTTGGTGTGTTTCACCGGGCCAGGGAGAAATACAGAGCTGAGTATCATCAGCATAACAGTAAAAGCTAACCCCGTGTTTCCTGATGATATTTCCCAAGGGTAACATGTAAAGCGTGAACAGTAACAGCCCTAGTACTGAGCCTTGAGGTACTCCATACTGCACTTGTGATCGATATGATACCTCTTCATTCACTGCTATGAATTGATGGCGGTCAGATAAATACAATTTAAACCATGCTCGTGCACTTCCACTAATGCCAACAAAGTAGTGCATTAGGATCGCTAAGATCCAGTAGCACTAATAGAGAGATACAACCACGGTCGGCTGATAGGAGCAGGTCATTTGTCACTCTAATGATAACAGTCTCAGTACTATGAGATGGTCTAAATCCTGACTGGAAATCATCATAGATATTATTTTTATCTAAGAAGGAATATGATTGTGAGGATACTACCTTTTCTAGTATCCTTGACAGAAAAGGGAGATTCTAGATTGGTCTGTAGCAGTGATTGCATATTTGGAGTCAAGTTGTGCTTTTTTAATGAGAGTCTACAAATCCAGCCTCCTGCCGGCAGGACACCTAGTGGTGTTAGGGGAAAAGTCATCAGACACACACAAAAAAAGCTGAACATGTCATATATCCTTGAAAATCTGAGATTCTTGTGATTCGAACGATGCTAACCATTTTAAGATACAATCAACACAGCGGGTACAATCAGTGTCTTTGTCAGACTACCAACAACTAAATAAACAACAACAAAACTGAAGGAACTCACCAATGAAGCCTCCTGATAGTCCATTGATCCATACAATTTCAACATAAATTATATTTTTACACGGTAAAGGGTCCAGGCTATCCAATTCAGTGCAATATTTAGTCCATAACACATGCGTCTATTGATAAACATCCACGGAATGTAGTAGTATCATTTTAAATTAGCCGACTGAGCTATCAATTCTTGTACATTTTCTATAATGTAGCATTTATTCACATGTAAACATAGCAACAATTCTGATGTCAAAATGGCTGCTGAACCCTGCCCTTTTGATTGAAACCTTATTTAAGCCAATAGGTTCATCTTAGAGGGGTGTACAGTCAGCGGTAGACAAAGAGCATCCTGCATTGGAGATGGGGCTGCCCTATTTTGATTGACAGTATACTGATCCAATTGCATTAGAGTATGCAAATGACTGTCGTATCTGATAGCCAATGAGCTTTTGAACAGATGGATTTGACGTATTAGGGGGTCAGCTCAAGTTAGCATGTTCTAAAGTTAGTGCGCAGAAGTTGAAGTGGCCCACGCGTCCGAGTGCGTAAACGTGCTCCGGGAGATTTTACAGGTAAATGATCCTTATAGGCTAATTATGGCAAATAAAGAGAATGAGAACGAGAAAAAATAACTTTAAAGTTGTTGAACAATGTTCTCAGCGTGACAGAGATGACATTTTTGACGAAGAAAGCGATGTTTCATCCATTGAAGCAGAGGGGATGTTTTTGGATGGAGGATAATTTTAAGAGGTGACTGTTACTTTCAAAAAGTAAGTGTTTTATTACATTATATATTTATATTTATATATATTATACATATAATTATGTATCTTATACATATTTTACAGTGTATGTTGAGGAATGTGTTTGTTTTGAGATCTTTCTTCTAACTTCCGGTGTGAGTTTGTTTGTCCGTGGCGCGCATATTATGTGGTTTATGAGGACACAAATGTGTATAATGACATGGGTATGACTGGTATTACAAGGAGAAGGTGATTTATGAGGAAATTTTCAGTGTCCCCATAATACAAAATGTTTATAATTCATACCGAGTGAGTTTTTTTGGGGGAAAGTAAAATTAGCAGTCTCTTGTGAGGGCTAAGTTTAGGTGTAGGGCAGGTGTAGGGAAATAGCACATACAGTTTGTACAGTTTAAAAACCATTACACCTATGGAGAGCCCCCGTAAACCATGAAAAACAACGTGTGTGTGTTTTATACATGTTTGTGTTTTGATGTATTCCTGCTAACTTCTAATTTTTTATATCACAGACAATCATCTGACATTGAATCGAATGAAGTCTGGGATCCAGTCAGCAAAAAGCCATTTACTGAGGGACATGATCACGGCAAAAAATGCCAGGACCCCCCCTCCTAGGAACGTCTCCTAACGTTCCCTGCAGTTCGGCCCCCTTCTTGTGCTCTAAACTCCCGAATCAACTCGGGATCCAGGATGTTCCTGGCGGGAACCCAGGAGCGCTCCTCAGGACCATAGCCCTCCCAGTCCACAAGATACTGCCGGGACCCCCGAACTTGACGAACGCCCAGTATCCTGTGGACTGTAAACGCGGGTCGACCCCCAATGACCCGAGGAGGAGGAGGGGCTTTACCTGGAGCAACAAAAGGAGAACACAAAACAGGCTTTAGTAGAGATACATGAAAAGTGGGATTAACCTTAATTGAACAGGGTAAAGTTAAACAATAGGTGACGGGGTTTACTCTCCTCGCTATCTTGAAGGGCCCGACGAACTTCTGACTCAGCTTGCGGGACTCCACCCTGAGCGGAAAGGTTCCTAGTGGAAAGCCAGACGCGATGACCAACACGCAGAGAAGGTGCTGGTCTGCGTCTCCGGTTGGCCTGAGTCTGGTGCTGACCAGAGGTCCGGAGAAGTTTTGCACAAACAGTTTTCAAGATCCGTCTACAGCGCATAACTTGAGTTTGGACTGATGGCACTGCCACTTCAGTTTCTTGCTCAGGGAAGAGAGTAGGGGTATAGCCAAACTGGCACTTAAAAGGTGAACGGCCGGTAGATGATGAGCAAAGGGTATTGTGAGCATACTCCGCCCAAATCAGTTAAGAGGGACAGGACGATGGGTTGCTGTCTACCATGCATCTCAGGGTAGACTCGAGATCCTGGTTGACTCTTTCAGTCTGTCTGTTGGATTCTGGATCAAAGCCTGAGGATAAACTAACCTTAGTTCCCAGAGACTGACAGAAGGGTCGCCAAAATCGGGACGAGAACTGGGGTCCCCGGCCAGACACGATGTCTAGAGGAATGCCAAACACTCGAAATACGTGGGTGGTGATGTGAATGAATCAAAAGAAGCGCCTTGGAGAAGCGGTCAACAATTATGAATATAGTAGTATTGCCTTGAGGAGGGAAGACCAGTTATAAAATCAAGTGAGAGATGTGACCAAGGACCATTAGTTAAGGGCAGGGGGTATAGGAGACCTTGAGGGGGAAGGTGTGACGTCTTGCTCTGATTGCACACAGGGCAGGCTTTGACAAAGGCTGTAACGTCAGTCTTAACCGTAGGCCACCAAAAGCGCCTTTGCAGAAACTCAAGTGTGCGTGAGATCCCAGGATGACAGGCAAACAAGGACGTGTGAGCCCACTGGAGAACCTGAGCTCGAACAGACTTAGGGACGTACAAACGGTTCTTTGGGCCTCCTCCAGGATCTGGTTCTCGTGTTTGGGCTTGATGTACTGTGGTCTCCAAAGCCCAACGCACTGGGGCAACGATTCTGGCTGCAGGAATAATTGGGCATGAGGCATCTTCTCGGGAAACTTTGGCGTAGACTCGAGATAGTGTATCAGGCTTAATGTTCTTAGACCCTGGTTGAAAAGAGAGGATAAAGTCAAACCGGTTGAAAAAAAAGTGACCACCGAGCCTGGCGGAGGTTTAGACGCTTGGCCTGCTGGATGTACTCCAGGTTCTTGTGATCAAGGCAAGGCAAGGCAAGGCAAGTTTATTTGTATAGCACATTTCATACACAGTGGTAATTCAAAGTGCTTTACATAAAAGAAAGTGAAATAATCATTCACAGCAATAAAAACAAGGAGTTAAAAATAATAAAATAAGGAAATTTAAAATGATATTGAAATTGATTTAAAATTAAATTTAAAACAGTTAAATAGAAAAGGATTATACATAAAATAATGCAGTCAGTTCGGACGTAGCACAGTGCTCATTCAACAAATGCACAGCTAAATAGATGAGTTTTGAGACCGGATTTAAATGTGGCTAATGTTTTAGCACATTTGATCTCTTCTGGAAGCTGGTTCCAGCTGCGGGCGGCATAATAGCTAAAAGCGGACTCCCCTTGTTTTGTGTGAACCCTTGGTATTTCTAACTGACTCGATCCTAATGATCTGAGTGGTCTGTTAGGTTTATATTCAGTGAGCATATCTGCCATATATTTAGGTCCTATACCATTGAGTGACTTATAAACGAGTAAAAGTACTTTAAAATCAATCCTAAATGTAACTGGAAGCCAGTGTAAGGACCTGAGGACTGGTGTGATATGCTCATATTTTCTGGTTCTAGTCAGAATCCTGGCAGCAGCATTCTGGATGAGCTGCAGCTGTCTAATGGTCTTCTTTGGAAGGCCGGTGAGGAGACCATTACAATAATCCACCCTGCTGGTGATAAAGGCATGAACAAGTTTCTCCAAATCTTGACTGGAAACAAAACATCTAATTCTTGCAATGTTTTTGAGATGATAGTATGCTGATTTAGTTACTGCTTTGACATGACTACTAAAGCTAAGGTCTGTCTCCAGAATCACCCCAAGATTTCTGACTTGATTTTTAGTTGTTTGACCCCTAGAGTCAAGGTATGCATTCACCTTGAGAACTTCATCTTTGTTTCCAAATGCAATGACTTCAGTTTTCTCCTTGTTTAACTGAAGAAAGTTTTGGCACATCCAACTGTTAATTTCATCAATGCATTGGCAGAGGGAGTCAATGGGGCTATAGTCATTTGGAGATAACGCTAGGTAAATCTGGGTATCATCAGCATAGCTGTGATAGGCAATTTGGTTCTTCCTCATTATCTGACTTAGTGGGAGCATATACAGGCTAAACAAGAGCGGTGCAAGAATAGAGCCTTGTGGGACTCCGCATGTCATGGACGTCCACTTAGACTTATGCTCTCCTATACTCACATAATAACCTCTCCCTTCTAAGTATGACCTGAACCATTTGAGTGCCATCCCAGAAAGCCCGACCCAGTTTTCCAGTCTCTCTAGAAGTATGTTATGATCGACAGTGTCAAATTCAGCACTAAGATCTAGTAGTACCAGCACTGATATTTTGCCAGAATCAGAATTAAAGCGAATATCATTTATTATCTTAATGAGTGCTGTCTCTGTGCTGTGATGCACGCGGAAACCAGATTGAAAATTATCCAGGTATCCATTTGAGTTTAAGTAGTTGTTCAGCTGATTAAAAACTACCTGTTCAATAATCTTACCTATGAAAGGAAGATTTGATATTGGTCTATAGTTGCTCAACACAGTGTTATCAAGATTGCGCTTTTTCAGAAGGGGCTTAACAACTGCAGTTTTCAGGGAGTTTGGAAAAGTCCCAGAAAGAAGTGAGGTGTTTACCACTTCTAAGAGATCTGCTTCTAAACAGTTAAGCACACTTTTGAAAAATGATGTGGGAAGTGTGTCAAGATAGCAGGTTGACGATTTAAGATGCTGTACTATTTCTTCCAAAATTTTGCTATCAATTGTTTTAAAAACAGACATAGTCACTTCTTTTTGAGATTGCTGTCGAATCTGTGTGACCTCTGTATTACAGGAAGATGTGCCAATCTCCTTCCTGATATTACTGATCTTCTCTGAAAAGAAGGAAGCAAACTCATTGCATTTGCTGTCAGAGAGCATTTCACTGGGAATCTGACTTGGGGGGTTTGTCAGTCTCTCAACAGTAGCAAAAAGAGTGCGAGTGTTGTTTAAGTTACTGTTTATAAGGTTTGAGAAGAAGGTCTGTCTAGCTGTGGCTAGTTCCAAATTGAAAGCATGAAGGCTGTCTTTATAGATGCTATAGTGTATTTCTAGTTTCGTCTTCCGCCACATCCGCTCAGCTTTTCTGCATTGTCTTTTCATATTCTGAACTGCTGTTGATTTTCTCCAAAATGATTTTTGTCTGCCATTCTTCTTGCTGACCTTTATCGGTGCAATATCATCAATAACATTCTTAACTTTTGAGTCAAATGAATCCAGGAGAAGATCAACAGAGTCTGCAGAAATGCTCGGTGTTAAATATATTGCCTTCATAAATAGCACACTAGTGTTCTCATTAATGCATCTCTTTCTGACAGAGACAGATCTAGATTCAGTGGTGACAGAGATCAATATATCAAAGAAAATACAGAAGTGATCAGACAGAGCTACATCCTTAATGACAATGGATGAAATGTTTAGACCTCTACTTATGAGTAAATCTAGAGTGTGTCCACGATTGTGTGTGGGTCCGTGCACATGCTGAATCAGGTCAAAAGTGTTTAAAACAGTTACAATTTCTTTTGTAGTTTTGATTTCAGCATTGTCTATGTGAATATTAAAATCCCCTGCAATAGCAAAACAGTCAAACTCTGAGGAAATCATTGATAACAGTTCTGTGAACTCTTCAACAAAGGCTGGGGAGTATTTTGGGGGCCTGTAAATGATAATAAACAGAATGCGTGGGGCACCTTTCAGCACAATACCTAGATATTCAAAAGACAAGTACTGACCAAATGACACTTGCTTGCATTGATAAACATCTTTAAACAGAGCAGCTACACCTCCACCTCTCCTAACAGTCCTGCAGACACTTATAAAATTAAAGTTAGGAGGGGCTGTTTCAGTGAGGACTGTTGCACTGCAGTTGTCTTCTAGCCATGTTTCAATTAGAAACATAAAATCCAGGTTGTTTGTGGTTATTAAATCATTGATCACAAATTATTTATTTTTTAGTGAGCGAGTGTTTAAAAATGCTAACTTGATGGAATTACATTTTGTCTCTACAGCAATCTTAGACTGATGCATAACAGGCCGCAGATTAGATGGGTCAGCCGTACGCCTTTTGAAGGCCTTAGACCCTTCTATCACGTGATAAAACAGAGATAGAGAAGGCTACAGGCACACTGGGTTCCCGCTTGTTTTGTAAACGTTTGTGAATGTTGCTGCTAGTATAGCGGGGACCCGACACATATCACTGAGAGCTGTTATCAGTTGTTTTTGGTTCACCTACAGCAGATGGAGGAGGGTTTGGGCCCTTGCGTTGTGGCAGCGGTTGGAGAGCTCTCACAGGAGGAGGCGGGAGAGCTGAGCCTGCAGTCTTTGGTGGTTGGGGGGCCCGCCGTTTTTTAGTTGATATCTGGGGACTTGCAGAGAGTTTGGTCCCAGCATACACCAATTCCTCCATTTTCTGTGAAAAGCTTAGAAGTGGAGATGCTGGAGAGAGGGATAGTGTGTCTGGTGAGCGGGGCATATTCTGTCCAGGTGCTGGAGAGAGGGATAGTGTGTCTGGTGAGCGAGGCTCTAGCTCTGGTGTTTCCGGTGACTGTGATGTGTTGTCCTGGCTTCCCAGGCTGTTTTCCAGAAAGTCGTCCTTGGGTGCTGAGTCTTGGAGCTGTTGTGATACGTCACAGTCTGCATGTGATGAGCTCTGTGGGCAGGGCTCAGCCGGGATGTCCATGAGCAGTGCTTGTTTTGGCTGTGTGGCGTTATCAGTATCCTTGTGGGATTCTTCAACCACATAATGACTCGGAAGCTGATATGAAGTCCTGTGGTCACTCATATTCTGTCCAGGTGAGTGTATGAGTGGATTGGCACACACCACTGAAGGATGACGGAGGGAGAAATAGAAATTGTCTTTTAGCACTCTTGCACCAAGTTTGTTTGGGTGGAGGCCGTCCAGTTTAAACAGTTGTCTGTGCCCCCAGAAAATATTGAAGTTGTCGATGAAGTTGACTCCTTTTGTACTGCAGGTTCTTTGTAGCCATGTATTCAGCCCAAGCAACCGTGAAAACATGTTAGTTCCCCTTGCTGGGAGTGGTCCACTGATGAACGACTGAACTTCAAGTCTTTGAAGTGTTTCAAAGAGTTCACTGAAATCTTGCTTAAGCAGTTCTGACTGTCCTATCCGAATATCATTCTTCCCCACATGGATGATGACTCGATTTGCAGTCTTGTGCTTCATCACAATGCTCCGAAGTTCCTTGTTCACGTCAGAAACGGTTGCTTGAGGAAAGCAGCAGGTAGTAGCAGTCCTGGTTCTGACGTTTCTATAACATGCCGCTGTCTGCTCGACCTTGAGCGCCTGTTAGTAGCAATGTTAGCTGCTGGCTGATTCGATCCGAGTTTTGTCATATTTTGGGATTCCTCATCCACATTCATCAATGCTTCAAATCTGTTCTCAAGATGTATAGGGGGTTGTAGAATACCAGTGCTTACAAGTCTTGTCATAGCCGTATCTGGGGTAGAGGATGTTACAGCAGCAATACGAGATACTCATGACAATCTGGTGTCTCGAGAGCCTTTGGGTCTCGCTCCCTGTTTGTGCCATCGATTAGTCCGGCGATCAGTTTCGGCTTGTTCCTCTACACTTGGTATAAACTGTTGAGATTCACTAGATTCACAGGACTCACCGGCTGTATGCTGAGGGGGTCCGTGGTGACCGTCTGCTGTATGTTCCGTCTGTTTTGGAAGTCCAGCAAATAACTTTGTTTCAAGAACCACAATCCTTTGTAGAAGTTTGTAGCAGTTCGTGCAGCAAGTAGGCATTTTCTCTCATCTGTTTGAATGTAGACAGCTGTATTTATCGGTCTCCGGAATGTAAACTGCTGGCAATGGGAGGCAAAAAGTCCTCTTTTTCCAAAAAATGTGTTGTTTGAGCACTGTGCTGATCTGCTGAAGTAAAAATCTTAGAAAGATCTGAGAAAAGAACAAAAATAGGGAGCAAAGCGCAGAGCAATAGCAAGAGCGTCCGAACGGTAGCAAAGCCGGAAATGCAGCTGATCAGTCAGCTGATCAGTCAGCACTTGGAATGAGTGTTTGGCCCCCTCAAGCCAGTGCCCCACTCCTCCAGGGCTAACTTAACAGCCAACAATTCCCGGTCACCCACGTGGTAATTCCTTTCAGTAGGGCTGAGATGATGGGACAAAATGCACATGGGTGCAGCCTGTCATTCTTTCCTCTCTGGGAGAGAACAACTGCAATGCCAACGTCCGAAGCATCCACCTCAACAATAAAGGGCAATTTGGGTCAGGGATGGACAGGAGCAGACGTGAAGCAGCGCTTGAGCTCTAGAAAGGCTGTCTCGGCCTCAGAATTTCAAGCAAACTTGGTGGAGCTACTTTTAGTAAGAGCAGTGAGAAGGACCGCCACCGAGCTAAAGTTCCGCACAAATTTCCTATAGAAATTGACAAACCCAATGAACCTTTGTACCTCCTTAACAGAGGTGGGGACTGGCCAGTCCAATACAGCCTGTACCTTCTTAGGATCCATCCAACTTGCCCCGGCCTGATGATAAATTCTAGAAACTGTGTGTTGGTTGTGTGAAACTCACTTCTCGGGTTTGACATAGAGGTGGTTCTCTAGAAGATGTCCCAAGACCTTTCGGACATGACTCACATACTCTTGAAGGGATCTTGAAAAAATCTAAATGTTATCGAGGTAGACAAAAACGAACTTGTTGAGCATGGCATTATTAAGAGCTTGGAAAACAGCAGGGGCGTTAGTGAGGCCAAAGGGCAAAACAAGGTATTCATAATGCCCTGTGGGGTTGTTAAAGGCAGTTTTACACTCATCCCCTGGCTTGATACGTACAAGGTGGTATGCATTGCGCAAGTCAAGCTTGGAGAAGATCTTGGCATCTTGGAGCAACTCAAAAGCAGAAGTCATGAGTGGGAATGGGTAACGATTGCAAATAGTGAGCCGATTAAGAGATCTATAAACAATGCAGGGTCGGAGCCCACCATCCTTCTTCTCAACAAAGAAAAACCCAGCTCCATTGGGTGATGTGGATGGTCTGATGATCCCAGCAGCAAGAGACTCATTGATATAAGCTTCCATAGCTTTCTGCTCAGGCGAGGATAGGGAAAAGATGTGTCCTCGAGGAGGGCAGCAGCTCGACTGCACAATCATAATGTCTGTGGGGGGGCAAAACGCAGACTGTAAGTGATGATACTCAGAGGGAACTCGGGAGAGGTCAATGGACTTGAGGTCTTTAGGAATAATCCTAGGACTCTTTAGGCATGAGTCTTAGCACAGTGACACCCAACTCAAAACCTCCCCGCTCAACCAGTAGATATGGGGGTTGTTGCGCGTGAGCCAGGGGTGCCCTAGGTTTAAGGGTAATTCAGGGAAGCTGATTCAATAAAAAGCCATACTCTCAAGATGATGAGACACAGAGACAGTGAGAGGTCAGTGATCTTGGCAACAGACCCAGGGGCAATGGAGCTGCCATCCAAAGCAATGATTTCCAGAGGGGAGGAAAGAGGGTTAACAGGCACTTGGAGACGGGAAGCCATGGCAATGTCCATAAAATTTCCTACGGCCCCAGAATCCACTAAGGCCTGCAACTGGTGTAGCTTGCCCCTGCTTTCGAGAGTGACCGACAGGAACAAGCCAGTGTTCCTTGGAGAGATTAACTGAGTTACTCCCGAGACAGCTCTCCCCCTCCTGCTCGGGACTGGGCATTTTCCTTCAACTCAGGACATATTGAGCGACAATGGCCCTGAAGTTTATGAATATAACTGAATATAACTTGACTGAATGTTATATCGAATGCCCTGAATATAACATGACTCCTGACTTCCGGCGCTGCTCTGTACAGTCGACGTTATGATGGCTCCACTCAAATTGTACTTTCATCTACTTTGTTACATATTTTTACTTTCTCTTTTTACACGCATAATGTCTGCACTATTTATATACGACAAAAGAACACTTTTGGACATTGGACACCGCTGCACTAACCTGCTTCAGGACACTTTATCCACGGATCCAGCGTGGCCATTGGAGATACTTCGGATCACTGAGGTGAACAAAGGCTACCTGAATAATCCCAGGAGGCGAAAGAAACACCGCGTGAGACGTGCTGGAATCCGCAACAGACTGAGGGAAAGGGCTCACAGTCCTCCTCTACCGAGTATTCTGCTTGCTAATGTCCAATCCTTGGAGAATAAGATGGACGATCTTAGAGCCAGGATAAGTTTCCAACGGGACATAAGGGACTGTAACATCCTTTGTTTGACTGAAACATGGCTCATGCCATCGGTCCCGGGCATGGCTGTAAGACCGTCTGATAACTTTTCTGTTTTACAGATGGACAGAACAGCCAAGGCCGGAACAACCAAAGGTGGTGGGGTGTGTTTCATGATTAACAAGAAATGGTGTGACCCCAGGAATATCTCCATTCTGTCGCGTTCCTGCTCGCCTCATCTGGAACATCTCTCCATTATCTGCCGCCCATTCTATCTGCCCCGGGAGTTTTCATCAATCGTCGTTACTGCCATTTACATTCCACCACAGGCAGACACTAGCTTGGCTTTGTCCAAACTCCACGATGTGGTCAGTGGATACATCAACAAACACCCTGACGCTGCCTCTATCATTGCGGGGGACTTTAACAAAGCCAACCTCAAGAAGGTCATGCCGAACTTTCACCAACATGTATCCTGTCCAACTAGAGGACCGAATACACTGGATCATTGCTAAACTCAGTTTAAGAATGCCTACAAAGCTCGTTCCCTGCCGGCTTTTGGCAAATTGGACCATGGCGCCATTTTCCTCGCACCGGAATATAAACAAAGGATCATTCAAGAACCCCCTGGTGGAGAGGGAAGTGACGCGCTGGTCCTCCCACTCTGAAGCTATGCTACAGGCGGCTCTTGATGACGTCGACTGGGACATGTTCTGGGCGAGTTCATCTGACGTCAGCGAATTCACGGATGTAGAATTAAGCTTTGTCAACACGCTAATCGAACAAGCCACTGAAACGGTAACAATAAGGACATTCTCAAATCAAAAACCGTGGGTGGACAGATCAATCCGTGATGCGGTTAACCATCGCACTGCCGCATACAATGACGTTTTTTTGTCTGGAAACATGAGCGAGTACAAAGCATTGTGCTATGCTCTCCGACGGGCAGTTAGAGCTGCTAAACTCCTATACAGGGAGAGAATTGAGTCACATTTTCAGCTCAATAACTCTCGACGCATGTGGCAGGGACAGAAGATCATCTTTTCCTCTGGAAATAACTCCTCCGCAGAGGTGAGAGCAGATCCGCTGCTGGCCGAAGAGCTAAACACCTTCTACGGCCGCTTTGAAAGTAATGGCGGCAGCGTGACTCTGCCGATCAGTGCGTCAGGAAGCAGCAGACAGAGCAGTGATGATCATGTTATCACCGTGTCGGAGGACGAGTTTCGGAGGGAACTAAAGAGAGTGAACGTCAGGAAAGCAGCCGGACCTGATGGGATTACTGGCCGCGTTCTGAGGTCCTGCGCTGATCAGCTTGCTGGTTTGTTTACTTCCATCTTTAATGAGTCCCTTGCTACCTCTGTAGTTCCCACCCCCTTTAAAAAATCTGTCATCATCTCTGTGCCTAAGAACAGTAAACCCTCTTGCCTGAATGACTATCGTCCAGTTGCCCTCACATCAACAGTCATGAAGATTTTTGAGATAATTTTAAAGAAACACATTTGCTCCTCCATCCCTGCTATTTTGGACCCTCTTCAGTTTGCCTACCACCCAAATAGGTCTACTGATGATACCATCTCTCAGGTCCTGCATTCGTCCCTCTCACACATTGACAGCAAAAATGGCAACTATGTCAGGCTGCTATTCATTGACTATAGCTCAGCTTTCAATACTATAGTCCCCACCAAGCTAGCTGTCAAACTCTCAGACCTCGGTCTAAACACTTCACTCTGTGACTGGATTCAAGACTTCCTCACTGGCAGACCACAAGTGGTGAAAATGGGCCAGTTCACCTCCAACTCCATCACCCTGAATGTAGGAGCCCCACAGGGCTGTGTCCTGAGTCCCCTGCTCTACTCTCTCTACACACACGATTGTGTGTCCTCTCACATCTCCACCTCTGTTGTTAAATTTGCTGATGATACTGTGGTTCTGGGCCTCATTTCCAACAATGATGAGACCGCATACTTGGATGAGGTAGAGAGACTTACATCATGGTGCCAGGTCAACTGTCTCTCTCTGAACGTGAGCAAAACTAAAAAGCTGATTGTAGACTTCAGGAAGAGACAGCAGCGGCCCTACACTCCTCTTAAGATCAGTGGGACCCCTGTGGAAAAGGTGAGCAGCTTCAAGTACCTCAGTGTAAACATCTCCGAGGACCTGACTTGGACTTCACACATCCAAACACAGGTCAAGAAAGCCAAGCAATGACTGTACCATCTTCAACAGCTGAGGAAATTCAGGGTCTCACCAGCTATCCTGAAAAACTTCTATTCAGGGGCCATAGAAAGTGTATTGACTCAGTGCATCTCAGTGTGGTATAGTAACGCCACAAATCGGGACTACAAAGCTCTTCAGAGAGTCGTGCGCTTAGCTGAGCACATCTCAGGGTTTGCTCTCCCTTCTCTGCAGGACATCTACCTTAAACACTGCAAAAGCAGAGCTGTAAAAATCATCAAGGACTCAAATCACCCCAGTAACCATCTTTTCATTTTACTGCCATCTGGCAAGCGCTTCAGAAGCATGATGGCAAAAACTGAGAGACTGAGGAGGAGCTTCTTCCCTCAGGCCATCAGACTCCTAAACTCAAACTCGGTCTCATAATATTTAGATTTACATGACTCAGTTTAATGTGTACATACCCATTACAATCATGTTTGCACATTCTTCTTGCTGTTTGCACATTCCTCTGCACATCCCTGTTTATATTATTATTTATTAATTCCACAGTATACTGTATTGCACATTTTATTTAATAGCACATTTTACCCCTTATTTTTTTTTCTTATTTTTATTGTATTCTTACCTATATTTATATTAGTGGTGGGCCGTTATCGGCGTTAACGTGCTGCGTTAACGTGAGACTCTTATCGGCGATAAAAAAAATATCGCCGTTAATCTATTCTCAAAGTTGGGTTGGGAGCTGGGTCTATACTACACAAGCTATGATGACTTTCACCCTGATATTTTAGCGCGGATGTATACCTAGCCGAATTGCACTGTAGCGGGGCGAGAACGAGTCTTCGAACTAGAGGCTCGCAGTCCGTGATGGACAGATTGTCAACGGCTGGTCTATGTGGTAATACAATCGGTCAGGACATCCAAACGCTCACCTATCATTCATCAACCTCAAATATGGCTTTTCATCTGAAAGATGTATGTAGTAGCAACTTTACATGGCCGCTCAATATGATGTTAACCTAGAGAAATGTGCGCTATTGAAGTGTTTGTGTGGAAGCGCGTTTGCGCAGGACAGGCTCCGGTGGGCTCACTTGCTCTTAAAATCTCCGTCATTTTTGGTCATACAGATAAAAGTAGCCTAATACATCTTTCGAATATGTAAAGACTCTACGTTTATTTGTGTGCACTCAGAATAACAACGAAACGTTGCGCTTTTAAGCAAACAGGATGCGCTTTAGGTCTCATGTGAACTTGAGAATTCACTCCCGTGTCACCCTCTGCTTCGAACCTGTGTGTATGCCTAACGTTACTGTGAAATTACCACATCAGACGTGACGTGCTAACATGGATGCAGCTATGAAGCCGCCGGGTTTGCTTCAGGGAAAATTTATTTTTAAGAAGCTTCCCAATGGAAACTGTAAACAGTTCATCACGACCTCTTATGTAGGCCTACAGTTCAAAATTCATGTTTAACTGAATAAACAGTTAGTAAACACAAGTACATCTTATTGAACATAGTTTATTTTCATCACCAATTATCATAGTAGAACAGCTTTCTCAAGCAGTTTGTGATGCATTTTGGAAACAGGAGATGAGCCCCTGGTCTAATGCGCCACCTGGCTTGAGAAACCCGTTCTCAAAGACTTACTTTTAGCCATTATTTGGGTAGCACACATATTCTGAATGCCTTCGGCAGAATTCAAATGAGCCATTTTAATCTAGATTAATCTAGATTAATTCCAAGATTAATCTAGATTAATCTAGATTAAAAAAATTAATCTATGCCCACCCCTAATTTATATATATTCTCATATGTTTCATTTATATGTTTATTTTTTTTGCTCTGTCCATTGAGCGGACCTGTCCTGATATACATTTCACTACTGATTATATCCTGTATAATTGTGTATGTGACGAATAAAAGAACCTTGAACCTTGAACCTTGAAACTTGAACGCTGCAAAAGCAGAGCTGTAAAAATCATCAAGGACTCAAATCACCCTGGTAACCGTCTTTTCATTCTACTGCCATCTGGCAAGCGCTTCCGGAGCATGATGGCAAAAACTGAAAGACTGAGGTGGAGCTTCTTTCTTCAGGCCATCAGGCTCCTAAACTCAAACTCAGTCTCATAACATTTACATGACTCAATTTAATAAACTGTAAAACATTCACTATTCTCACCATCCGCATTGCTGCTATGTGTACATACCCGGTACAACCTGTTTGCACATTCTTCTTGCACATCCCTGTTTATATTATTATGTATTAAGTCCACAGTATACTGTATTGCACATTGTATTTCATTGCACATTGTACAACATTGTACATTTTGTTTCTTATTTTTATTTTATTCTTACCTATATTTATATATATTATCTTGTGTTGTGTTTAATTTTTTTGCACTGTCCATTGAGCGGACCTGTCCTGATTTACATTTCACCACTGATTATATCCTGTATAATTGAGTATGTAACGAATAAAACAACCTAGAACCTTGAACCTTGAAGTCCACAGTAGAGGCAAAGATGGGAATTCATCCGGCAAATTCGTTCTTGGGCAGACAACCGGGTTCTGCCTAGTTGCATGGGCTCTGGAGACTCAAGAGGTACCGGACCCGAGGTAAAAGGCTGGCGGAAGGACTGAGGAGAAGGCGTGTTCGGTCTAGGTATCCGTCTTTGTCTCAGGCGATTATCCAACAGAATGACCTGATCAATAAGCCTCTCCAGAGAGTACACAGGATCTCGGGTATCCAATTCATCCTTTAGCTCCTCTGAAAGCCCGTTCTCAAAGTAAACGATGAGAGCCTCATCATTCCATCCGCTGCCAGTGGCAAGCGTACGAAATTGGATGGCATATTCCGCTGCACTGTGGGTTCTCTGGCAAAGAGTTAGAAGCTGCTTAGAAACCTGTCGACCGGAGAGAGGGTGAAGAAATACCTGCTTGAACTCGCCCTCAAAAGAAGAGTAACTAGTTCAACAGGGAGCTTGGGCATTCCAGACAGCCGTGGCCCAGGCCAAGGCCTTACCTGCCAGGAGGATAAGGACATAAGCAATCCTGGCCTGGTCAGAGGGGAATGTGGATGGCTGCAACTGGAATGTCAGGGAACATTGAGTCAAAAATCCCTCACATGCTTCAGTATTTCCAGAGAACCGTTGAGGAAGGGGTAGGCGAGGTTCGACTAGTGGGGGAACTGCACCAGCAGAAGAGGTGGCTGGTGTGGGAGCGGGAGCAGGGTCTGGGGCTTGGGGCAGTCTCTCAAACACGTTGCGCATTGAGGTCATGAGATCAGAAAGTCGGTGGGAGGGCTTCTCCATGAGTGACTTTTGCTGTGACAGAGCTTCTTCATGGTGCTTAACCGTGGCCTCATGCTGAGCCACCACTTCGAAAAGGTCCTTAGCGGAGGTCTTACACTTTGATGCACTTACACACACACACACACACACACTCACCCTGCTTTGTTCCTCTTTTGTAAGTCACTTTGAATAAAAATCATTGCTTTTATATATATGCAATAATATGGAAGAAAAGACAATTTCTGCAGGTTCTATTTCTTGCCGATTTTAAATCAGCATCATTCTCCCACATGAAATAGTATAAGCTAGTTGGGATGACATATAATGCACTCGGTTACTATCGTAATCTTGGTTCCCTGAGATATGGGAATGAGTACTGCCTCGAGATATCGATGTAATTATGGGATCTGGCTATATAATCCGCTGCTTGCCACCGCATCTCAGATTTATTTTAAGGAAGCAACCGAGCGTGCAGCTCATAGCACGGCCAGGAACGCAGTACTCATTCTCATATCTCAGGGAACTGAGGTTACGATAGTAACCGAGTACGTTATATGTCATCCCAACTAGCTTATACTATTTCATGTGGGAGAATGATGCTGATTTAAAATCGGCAAGAAATATAACCTGCAGAAATAGTCTTTCCTTTTACGTTCATTTTCGATATTTAATTCGTACTGCGTCGAGATATCGAGTATGTAAGTATGGGAATCATTCCAAGACGAGGCGATGCCTCTGGTGGAATGGGCTCTGACTCCGAAGCGTGGTCAGCCAACAAAAAGCTGTTCTGACTTTCTCTACGAGGCAGAACGCTCAATGTATATTATCAGGGCCCTGACAGGGCAGATCAGGGACTCCTGGCTGCCCGTCGGGGGGAAAATGCGGAAAGCGTCATGACCTGGACTCTGAACGGAGTGGAGAGCACCTTAGGTACATGACCCAGCCTTTATTTCAGGATGACCTTGGAGTCGTTAGGCCCGAATTCCAGGCAAAAAGGGTTGACGGAAAGGGCCTGCAGGTCTCCTACTCTCTTGTCCTACTCCAGTGCTAACAGCAGGGCGGTTTTCAGTGAGCGTACTCTTAGGCTCGAGGATTGCAATGGTTCAAGCTTCCCTTCTAGGGCTCTTAGTACGGTTGGTAAGTCCCAAGGTGGAACTGTACGAGGACCCGGGGGAATCATTCTCCTGGCGCCTCGTTAAAAAATTTAGTTACCGCTATATCTCTGCCCACTGATCGGCCAGCAATAGGGGCATGGAAAGCCACAATGGCTGCCGCGTAAACTTTGATGGTGGATGAGGAACGCTGTTTATCCAGCAGCTCCTGCAGAAATTAAAGAACCACTGACACATCGGAGGTGACCGGGTCTAAGTTGCGGTCTTGACACCAAGTCGAGAAAATGGCCCATTTCAGAGCACAGCGGCGTCTTGTAGACGGGGCTCTAGCTTCTGCCATAGTGTTAAGGACATACTCCAGGAAGACGAAAGGCTCCCGTCGAGTGGCCACACATGCAGGGCCCATAACTCGGGCCGTGGATGACATATCGTGCCATTCGCTTGAGAGAGGAGGTCCCGTCTCAAGGGGATCGACCATGGGGCTGCTTTCAGCAGCTGGAATAACTCCAACACCCACGGTTGGTTTCTCCAGAGGGAGGCTATTAGAATCAGCTTGTGCCATTGTTCCCTGACTCGCCTGAATACCTGCGGTAGCAGAGCGACTGGCGGGAAAGCATAGAGCAGAAGGCTGGGGCATTCGTGGGCCAGGGCATCTGTGCTCCTTGTAAACAAGATTGGGCAGTGAGAGTTGTCTTTGGAGGCGAAGAGGTCTACTCGAGCTCTGCCAAAGATTTCCCAAATTCTCTGAACCGCAAGCGGGTGGAGCGTCCATTCCTCTGAAGAGACATTGTTCCTTGACAACATATCTGCTCCTTGGTTCATTTTGCCCGGCACATGCGTCGCCTTCTGTGAGCGCAGATTATTCTGAGCCCACACAAGAAGGTCGTTAGCCAACATTCAGAGTCGCTTCGAGACGAGGCCGCCCTGGTGATTTATGTATGACACCACGGACCTGCTGTCTGAGCGTATTAGCACATGGTGTCCCTGAATGGAAGAATTGACAGGCCTGACACACTGCTAGCATTTCTAGGCAGTTGATGTGCAGGACCGACTCCACAGGCCGAAGGTCGGTTTGCCCTCGCACAGCGCTCCCTAACTCTTCTTGGAAGCGTCTGTCGTGACAACCTTCCTTCTGTGCGCCGTGTCTAGGATCCCGCCTCGCTTTGGCCAGAAGGGGTCCCTCCTATGGGCCAGGGCTGATACACAGGCCCGAGTCACCGTTACGGGGTGGCGTCCGTGACGCCATGCCGCGGATGGAAACCTCAGCTTCAGCCAGGCGCTGAATTGTCATGGCTCGCTCCATTGAGACATTTGCTGTCATCTGCACTATAGTCAATAACTGTACCCAGGAACGAAACTCATTGGCTGGGTGACAGTATGCTCTTGGCAAAGTTGACCCTGAGCCCCAGGCAATCTAAGTGGCTGAGGAGGAGGGTCTTGTGCGATGTTAAATTGCCTGCGACTGGGCCAGAATGAGCCAGTCATCGAGGTAGTTGAGTAGGCGGATTCCCATTTGTCGCATAGGGGAGAGAGCCACATCTATGCATCGTGTAAAAGTATGGGGAGCTAGGGATAGCCCAAACGGCAGGACCTTGTATTGATATGCCATCCCTTCGAATGCGAATCTCAAGAATCGTCTGTGATGGGGGGCTACCTGGATGTGAAAGTATGTGTCTTTCAGATCCAACGACATGAACCAGTCCCCTGGGTATATTTGCGGGAGGATCTGTTTCAAAGTGATCATCCTGAACGACCTTTTCATCAGTGCGTAATTCAAGAATCTGAGATCTAGAATAGGTCGCAGGCCGCCGTCTTTTTTTGTGGGATGAGGAAGTAGCGGCTGTAAAAGCCTGAGTCGCTCTGGGCTGGAGGAATGATTTCTATGGCAGATTCATCACCTCTGCGCGGAGGACTTGAGTATTCTCACTGCGCACTGTGGGGGTGAACACAATAGAGGCTGCTTGTGGGGTGGTCCAGCGGTAGTGAGACTCGGGGCCCCTCCTCTTTCTACCTGGCTGTTCAGGAGGATTTCTGAGGCGCCGGATACAAGGCGATCTTGGGCCGGGGTCCTTGCGCTTTGGGAAGGGGTAGCATCGTGCCGAGCGTGAGCAACCTCTATCTCGCCGATCCGCAGGAGGTCGGGGCTCCAGGGTGGCTGGCGTTGGTTTAGCTGTCTGCTGAGTCGGCACAGGTCTAGGGTGACTGGAAGCAGAGGAAGAGCTGGTGCGCTTAGGGAGGAAGTGTCGCAACCGCGTTCAGCAAAGCCCTCCACAGCTGGTCCAAACAGGCTGCCTGATGAAACCGGAGCGTGGAAGAAGGGAACTTTGTCTGCCTCTTTCATCTCCATCATTGTGGGCCAGAGGTGGCGCTCCAACACTATAAGGCTATTTTTGTTATAGTAATCTTGGAGGGCAGACTCATTTAAAATAATGTATTCATCCGGTTTTAGCCAGGTTTCTGTCAAACAGAGCACATCTAGTTTATGATCAGTGATCATATAATTTACAAAAAGTGCTTTCGTAGAAATTGACCTGATATTCAATAAGCCAAGCTTTATCATTTATTTATCTGTGTTATATACATTTTTAATTAGTTGAACATCAATTAAGTTGTTACTCCAAGAGCGAAATGAAACGGAGCGATAAAAAAGAAGAAAACAGTAATAGACGCAAGTAGAAACACGAATGACAAGCTAACCGCCTAACAAATGGTAATGCTCTGCACTCGCGGTTTTAGATTAAAAGCAAACAATCAAATAAATCAGATTAGCTTGACAGATAATATCAGAAATATGGTGGGAATTAAGTTATATTTTAGTACTTAAACAGAAAGTGAAAGTAAGATAAAGATTTAACAGAAAAACGAAGCTACACAGAGCTACAAATGCAAACCTCTCAGCACGGCCAAGCAGGAAGTGAGAGCAGGGCAGTGTTACAGTGACACCTTATGGTCAAAAAAATAACATAAAAATGGCTGTCATCTATTTCGCCATCACTCGCACCGAACAAGATCATGTCACTCACGACGAAGGGACGCTGATCATGTTGAGTGTAGAAGATGGACGAATGCTCTCTTTATTTTTTCTGCGGTGATGGCGAGGCACGCGGGCATTGAGCCGACGTGAGCTTGCTTGTCACCGTCCACTCAAATCCTCTGCCCACTGTTTTTTCTCACAGATCCCTGGAAGAAAGAAAATGGAAGGGCGTGAGGGGCGGAGTTGCTCTCTGAAAGAAGCTAACTGCGAGCGCAGAGAGGAAAGACTGAAACGCTCGTAAGTGCGAGCAATCAGCCCTGCTGACCGCAGCATCAGCTTAGGATTTCCCCAAGCGTGAAACATACTCGGTGTGATTGTCATCAGCGTGCAGGGGATTCCTGCACGTCTTACAATGAAGGCACAGAATTTGTAACAACGCTGCACTGAAATTTGCTCTTCTAGTAAGGCTTTCTTAGATCTTACCGGATATCCACAGAGATGACCGAGTCTGAAAGCCGGTCCTAATCCTGCTCCCGAGGCGCTTCAACGGCAGATCTCGGCGTCAGCAAAGAAGGGTCTTCGTCGCTGAAGAGAAGAAATCTGAGATGCGGTGGCAAGCAGTGGATTATATAGCCAGCCCCCCTCCCATTTTGGCGGGCTATGGCGGGGTGCATAGCCATTGGCTCGCTCGCCACCACCATGGATTGGTTCGTTTCTTTCACCTCACACGAACCAATCACGTGCAGTTATAACTGCGTGATTGAAAAAGGCTTCAGTGAAGAGGAAAAAAGGGATTTTCCCATACTTACATTGATATCTCGATGCAGTATGAGTGAAATATCAAAAGAGAATGGATCTAATGTGTTTTCAACCTGTAAATATATTTATTCAGTTATTGTTTTCCTTTGTAATTGTCTTTATTTGATCAGGAAGGTGTGCCTGGGGCAGCTAGTTTAAGGATTGTCATGATGTCTTGATAGATAAAGTCTAGTAACTTTGTTACTCTTATGGCAGCTGCTACTCAGCTGAAAATGAGGTCTAATGTATTAAGGTTGTGATGACTCAATAATCTGTCTGCAATCGTGATTCACTCATTCGGGATCATGTGAAGCATTGCCAATTGCTATGTGTCAATTACAGGGCATGTGCCTGATTTGCACTTATTGTTCCAGTAAGCACATAGAGCATCAGGGCTCTCATTAAGTTTCCCAATTTGAGTTGAATTACTGAAATAAATTAACTTTTCCACAACATTCTAATTTGAGATTTAATAACAATGACCCGTACGTTGTTGTGTGTATTATTACTGTTCTTGTATGTTGTGTTTTGTATTGTACACTGTTTTATGCATTCTTTGCGTTAGAACCACTAATTAATGTAACCTCACTTATACCATGTTTGGCATATACAAATTCATATTTTGATGATCTGAAATGACATGTACATAGACTAGTTCATATGCAATATATTAGTTTTATAAGAATATTTAATAGTTTTTGCATCAACAACCAATCCAGTTCTATATGCAAAACACCATGCTTGAATACAAAGTTGTGACATAGAAATGGTCTTTGTATACAGGCACTTAATTGGAATTTATTTAAAGGGATCATCGGATGCCCGTTTTAGTCGATATATCGATAAGTCGATATGACTCTTTGGGGTCTTAATAAAAAGTCTATAACATACTTTGATTAAAATGTATCAATGGTTGTGTAAAACAACAGTCTTTTTACCTTGTCAAAAACAGCTCTGTTCACAGGGACACGTTTCGGTGCCTGTTCCTTTAAATGCTAATTATGTCTGCTCACCCCGCCCCTCTCTTCTATGGCTAGCATTTCTCTAAGTCTGTTAACTTTAGCTACATTTAGCCGCAGTTAGCCACGGAACTTGCTAACTAGCACATTATTAGGAAAGGTGATTTGCAAAGATTCATAAAAAACCATATACATACTTCTTTGTATTTGAAGCTGGATCATGAATGATTTGCGTGAACAAATACACGTTAAGGTAGATCCTAAATTCCCTTCAAAAACGTAAGTAATCCACTGCGTCTTCAGCAGCTCAGCTGTCGGGAGTAAATTATGACTGCTTTGTTCATTAATACATCTAACAACAGAACACCTCAGTTTCTTAGGAGCAATTCTTGTTTACACCTGCTCCAGTGTCGAAACAATGGCGGACAGTTTACACACGAGGCAGGTCTAAGGTAAAACACCAGTGTCAATCAACACTGGGTATTTGTGACGTCACGCAACCAAGAATCTGAGAAAATGGTTATAATTTTGAGGAATAAAAAAAAAAAAAAAAAAAAAACAGGTGGATTTTTATTATTATAGGGTGCTTATGTACACACACTGCCAAGACATATTTTGTTAAAGCAATACACAATAGATAAAAAGACAATATATTGTATGTACAGATGTGATATTTACATATTATGCAAGGGAATGTGGATAGATGTACTATATATTAAAACAACAACATAATACATATAAGTATAAGTACATTATAAGAACGCATATATTTTCATGTGTCACTAAAACACTGTTGTACACCCAACCGTTTGATTAGGTTTTATATATATATCAGTCTACAAACTAAATATCACAACCAAATAGATATATTAGTTACATCAGAAATGTTTGACCTTCTGTGTACTTTGAGCATGGGAAAATAATTGGGACTTCCCGTTAACTTCAGACGCTCTGACAAATACATCACGTTCTCGTCTTTGACATTTGCTCCTTGAGTCCCATGAACTCTAGAGGATGGCTTGAGGCTGAAGGTATAGCCAGATCTGAGCAGCTGCACTTCACAGCATCCAAGATTCATAAAGCAGATGCACTCATATCTGAAGGGCCTCTTTGGGCATCTGGCAGTTTGACTCATCCATGCTCTATAGTCTATATTGAGATTAAACTTTTGTGACTGCTTGCAGCATGTGTCTGTCAGTGTGTGATAGCGGAGACTGCTCATTTTCTGAATATTAAAGAGGTTACAGTTGGGTGTGGAGCACTGGGGCCCCGATTTGATGTGATGAAACCTGATGTGGCCATTGCTCTTCTGTTTTCTGATGGATTGCAGTGGCAGTGAAATGAACCCACAACAGAGTGCATACCCTTTGGTTGGGCCATTGGCACCAGCAGTGCTCCAGGTGAAGACTCCTCCATGCCATGGAGGACAAATATGTATATCAACAGTGATGCTATCATGCTTCAGTGTGTGATGGCTATCCTCATTTAGACATAATTTAAATATAGATATTTAAAGGATTAATATGAAGCAGGTGTTATGAAAGCAGTAAAAAAATAATTTATATAATTTGCAATAATTAAAAATCAGAAAGCATAAATTGCCATCTGTCATTATGGTCATAGGCTCCTCTTATAAATTACTGTTAATGTAAAAGGTTTAATAACCATATAATTGTGTTTAAATGTAGGAAGTACACCTGACATTTGCAGAGTTAACTGTGCTATTTTAGCTTGTCTTTGAACTCTTTTACCAAACCAAACACTCTGCATTGCAAGTGTAACTCTGTACTAGGTAAGCAACCAAGCAACTTTACTACAACAGAAAAGCCATACAAATGGAACTTAATTATATAAGTGACATACATACAGTAAATTCAGCCATTATTGCCTAAGCTAATGACTTAAGAGTTATGCATAAGACCATTTTCACTTTATTGTTCATATATATAATACAAAGAATGTAATGTACGTACAAAATAGAGAACATTATGATCTTATAAATCAATCAGTATAGCTCTTCAGAAGAAGTATGTACTGCAGGTATTGAAGATAATTGCTTGAGTCTCAAGATTGTGCAGCTAAGACCCAAAGGTAAAATATTGCTATTGCTCCTCTAAAATCTCACATGTGCTGTGTGACCCCATATGCATAGGAACATGAGATGTGCAAGCGTTTTCTCCACCATGGTGCTTCATAGTAGGTGATAATTAATCTAAAGGTTAAATGGCTCCTTGGTTTGATTCTTATTACATTTTCAAAGTTCTTTTCAGGCATAAAGTTGAAATCTGGGATTAAGTGCTAAAACTCTTATGGGGGTCTTTGGGTTTCATAATGAGAGAGAGGTCATGTCTCTGATTTTCAGAATATATCACAATAAACTGAACCGATATTTGACATATGTTAAAGTGTGATGCCCCACTCTCTAAAAGGTTTCGATTTGCAACTGATGCTACTATTAAGCCATCTTTCAGCCAAAACGCAGTGTAATTTGTAGTATACAAAAAGCCCCTCTGCCTATTGCACACCATTGTTTATCTTTACTCTGCATTAGAGACAGAGCGCAGTTGTTTTAGCTGCTCTGAAAGCAATTTTATGGTTGCTATAATGACTGAAGGCTATAATTGAATAATGACTCTGAAACCATTAATAATGTTTGTATTTTCATCCTGAAATGCGAGGCAAATATTGGATCACAATAATTAGGAACCACAGTTTTGCATTTATCACATGTGAATCCCTCGCTGCTGACAGAAACAGATAAACTGTACATGTGGCAGACAGTGCATACAACAATTGGAGAAGAAGCCAATATTCACTGTGATTGATGAATGATACCGACTTAACTTACTACTTACCACTGTTGTTTGATGAATGGAGAGAGAGAGAAATGAACAGTGGTGGCTGGCCAATAGAGGGCGCTAGGGCGCCGCCCTCCCTGAACAACACACACAAAATAATAATTATATAAATTATTTAAATGTATATTTGTATGATGTGAAATATTATAAAATCTTCTGTGAAAAATATGTTTTCACCATCACAATATGACCTCTCTGCCTGTCAGCACGTCTCAATTTCAGCTGAGGGGCGATCGATGAATCGCCCACAGGAGGCGGGTCTTTGTAGAATTTAGTCAAATCCTGATTCAAGATATAAATATATTCAAGATGTGACATCAAATTTAGCCAATCGGCGTCCTCAAATCTTAACTGAAATGGGCGATTTTTCTGTCGCCCCAAGCTGCTAAAATCAAGGCTGGTCTCATGGTCTGTAGTGGCGCAATTTTCAATTACATGACAATGGCGGACTCAGGTGTTATTAATTCCGGACACGAACCTAACTCTGTACAATCTTTATTCTGATGTCCGTTTGAGAGGAGAACTTTGGCAGAAAAACTGAAGGTAAAGGAGCTGGGTCCAGATCAGCGTGACGGTTTGATTTATTGTGAAGAATTGTTTGTGAAATTGTTTGCTGTGCCAGTGTGCCACAGCCCCACCTCAAAAAAATGTCACCAGCCGCCACTGGAAATGAAACAGAGCGAGAAAAGAAAAAGAAAACAAAAGACAGCAAAGAAAACAATAATAGATGCGAATAGAAACACAAATGACAAGATAACAAATGCTAACGTGATGAACTCACAGTTTTAGATGAAAAGCGAACAATCAAATTAGTCAGATTAGTTTGATAGATATCAGAAATTGTGGGAATTAAGTTATATTTTACTACTTAATAGAGAGTGATTTAACCACTTTACATTTTTTTTTTCATTTTATTACAATATTCAATCAATAAGAGCTTTTGTCTCTTATTGAGGGTCTTAATTAGATTGTAGTGTCCAAGTATTTCTCCTGTGTTAGTGGATTTAAAGGTGCAGTTGGAGATCTCGGAAAACGCTAACTTTAGCCTGATAGCACTGAAAGTGAACACCCCACCCTCCCTGTAATCGCCATCCAAAGACACGCCCCCTGAAAGCACATTCGCTCAAAGAGCAGAATACCAGAGACAACATTAAATCACTACAATAGACTACATCAAAATTTCCAATTACAGTCCTCGTGCCCACCCCGCGAAATGGACATCACCAGATATTCTGCCATGATTCCAATTTAAAGCAAGCGTATATGTTCCATACAAAGGGCATTAAAGTGTGCAAGACGTGAATTTAAATTGTATTTATTTACAGATGTATATTATGTCACACTTCACACTTCTCTAGTAAGTTTCATCTGCGTATGAAGACGCCCTATCCACGAGAAATCCACGCAAATCCGCGAGTGAATGTTCCGAAGTCATGTAAACATCAATGGATATTCCCTGCTCAGGGAGTAGGGAGCAATGAACACTTTGTAGGGAGAACACAGAACACAGTTCATGCACGGAGCTCTCTTCTAACGAGTTGGTTATCTGATTCAGGTGTGTTAACTAAGCGAAACAAGCAAAATAGGCAGAAAAAGTACTACAATACCAGGAAGGAATATCAGGTTATTGATGTTTGCCTGCCATTCTTACTCTGTCTCCACAGCGTGCATGAACGCGCTGATGACGTATCATGTCTGCGCGAACTGGGTGCGCAGAGGTATGTTAATACATACATTGATAGGCAGGTGGAAACGACAATTAAAATGCTCAGATCGAGCGTTTTAATTGGACGGAAATTTCTTGACCCTATGCCTTCCACAGAATATACAGGTGCTGGTCATATAATTAGAATATCATCAAAAAGTAGATTTATTTCACTAATTCCATTCAAAAAGTGAAACTTGTATAATGTATACATTCATTCCACACAGACTGATATATTTCAAGTGTTTATTTCTTTTAACTTTGATGATTATAACTGACAACTAATGAAAACCCCAAATTCAGTATCTCAGAAAATTAGAATATTGTGAAAAGGTTCAATATTGAAGACACCTGGTGCCACACTCTAATCAGCTAATTAACTCAAAACACCTGCAAAGGCCTTTAAATGGTCTCTCAGTCTAGTTCTGTAGGCTACACAATCATGGAGAAGACTGCTGACTTGACAGTTGTCCAAAAGACGACCATTGACACCTTGCACAAGGAGGGCAAGACACAAAAGGTCATTGCAAAAGAAGCTGGCTGTTCACAGAGCTCTGTGTCCAAGCACATTAATAGAGAGGCGAAGGGAAGGAAAAGATGTGGTAGAAAAAAGTGAACAAGCAATAGGGATAACCGCACCCTGGAGAGGATTGTGAAACAAAACCCATTCAAAAATGTGGGGGAGATTCACAAAGAGTGGACTGCAGCTGGAGTCAGTGCTTCAAGAACCACTACGCACAGACGTATGCAAGACATGGGTTTCAGCTGTAGCATTCCTTGTGTCAAGCCACTCTTGAACAACAGACAGCGTCAGAAGCGTCTCGCCTGAGCTAAAGACAAAAAGGACTGGACTGCTGCTGAGTGGTCCAAAGTTATGTTCTCTGATGAAAGTAAATTTTGCATTTCCTTTGGAAATCAGGGTCCCAGAGTCTGGAGGAAGAGAGGAGAGGCACAGAATCCACGTTGCTTGAGGTCCAGTGTAAAGTTTCCACAGTCAGTGATGGTTTGGGGTGCCATGTCATCTGCTGGTGTTGGTCCACTGTGTTTTCTGAGGTCCAAGGTCAACACAGCCGTATACCAGGAAGTTTTAGAGCACTTCATGCTTCCTGCTGCTGACCAACTTTATGGAGATGCAGATTTAATTTTCCAACAGGACTTGGCACCTGCACACAGTGCCAAAGCTACCAGTACCTGGTTTAAGGACCATGGTATCCCTGTTCTTAATTGGCCAGCAAACTTGCCTGACCTTAACCCCATAGAAAATCTATGGGGTATTGTGAAGAGGAAGATGCGATATGCCAGACCCAACAATGCAGAAGAGCTGAAGGCCACTATCAGAGCAACCTGGGCTCTCATAACACCTGAGCAGTGCCTTATCAGACTGATCGACTCCATGCCACGCCGCATTGCTGCAGTAATTCAGGCAAAAGGAGCCCCAACTAAGTATTGAGTGCTGTACATGCTCATACTTTTCATGTTCATACTTTTCAGTTGGCCAAGATTTCTAAAAATCCTTTCTTTGTATTGGTCTTAAGTAATATTCTAATTTTCTGAGATACTGAATTTGGGGTTTTCATTAGTTGTCAGTTATAATCATCAAAATTAAAAGAAATAAACACTTGAAATATATCAGTCTGTGTGGAATGAATGTATACATTATTATACAAGTTTCACTTTTTGAATGGAATTAGTTAAATAAATCAAATTTTTGATGATATTCTAATTATATGACCAGCACCTGTATAAATACAGATAAATACATGTAGACCACATAACTTAATGATTGCTATCAGGATGTGCAGAGACTTTCAACCAGAATAACAACATTTTTTTGAAGACAATCACATATGGCACCTTTAAATAAAGTACCTGTACTTTTTATGCATCTTCGTCGAGATCCTCTCTCTACACTACTGTACAACACCTCAATCTAGCACACTATCTGTGACAACACCTCAAACTATTAACAGCCAAGGATACATAAAAGGACATTCATCCTTTATATATAAAGGATGACTGTCTTTTATATATCCTAGGTTGTTTTTCTGGCTTTAAAGTAAAAATGAACACTTTTTGTTGTTTGTTTCTATGAGCAACTGAAAATATTTCTCTGAAATTCCAAACAAACACATTGTTTTTCAGAGCACTCATTTGCAAAAAATTACAACTGGTCAAAAAAAATGCAGAGATTTTTTTAACACCATTACTGATGTTTTCACTCCAATATTTGGTGTAACAACCCTTATTTTCAATCTTAGTTGTAATACTTGGCATAGTTGGCATACTCACCGCCAGTCTTTCACATTCCGTTGAGTGACTTTATGCCACTCCTGGCACAACAAATTTAAGCAACTTGGGTTTGTTTGATGGCTTGTGACCATCCATCTTCCTCTTGATCACATTCCAGAGGTTTTCAGGGGGTCTTAATCTGGTAGTCCTCCATCCACACCTTTGATTGACCGGCTATGTGGCATGGAGCATTGTCCTGCTGGAAAAAATAACAACAACCCTCAGAGTTAGGGGACACTGTCAGAGCAGAAGGAAGCAAGCTTTCTTCCAGGACAAACTTTTACGTGGCTTGATTCGTGTTACCTTCACAAAGACGAATGTGCCTGATTCCAACCTTGCTGAAGCACCCTAGATCATCACCGATCATCTAGCTTTGCACGACTTCAGCCCTGCCACTAGGAGTCATTTACATGTATTAATTTAGCAGACGCGTTTATCCAGAGCGACTTACAATTGAGGAATACAATAAGAGATACATTATAACGAGGTAAACAGACACAGGAATTGCTTGTCATACAAATTTCTATTCAATGTTCAAAGCAAATTCTAATCAGACAGTGAGAGGTTAAGGGAAAGAGAGCAAAGTTAAGGAAAGAGGGCAAAGTTTTGTTTAGTGTTTGTTTTTTAGATGAAGTCAAGTGATGACAGAAGAAATTCATTTTCAGATGTCGCTTGAAAATTGTCAGGGATTCAGCATTCCGGATGGTGGTGGGAAGTTCATTCCACCAGCAAGGAACGGTGAATGAAAACGTTCTGGAGAGTGATTTTGTGACTCTCTGTGATGGCACTATGAGGCGCCAATCGCAGATCTCAGACTTCTTGAGGGGATGTAGATTGTCATAAGTGAGTGGGAGTAGGAGGGTGCTGAGCCTGTGGCTATTCTATTATGCAAGCATCAGTACAACTGGGAGCCAGTACAGGGAGATAAAGAGAGGTGTGACATGGGCACTTTTGGGTTCGCTGAAGACCAGTCGTGCCGCTGCAGTCTGAATCATCTGTAAAAGTTTTATTGTTCATGATGGAAGTCTAGCTAGAAGAGCATTGCAGTAGTCCAGTCTAGAAATGACAAGGGCCTGGACAAGAAGTTGTGCTGCATGCTGTGTAAGGAAGGGCCTGATCTTTCTGATGTTGTGCAATGCAAACCTGAAAGATCGAGCAGTATTTGCAATAGGGTCTTTGAAAGTCAGCTGGTCATCTAAAATTACACCAAGATTTCTGACTGAAATTGATGGAGTAATTGTAAAAGAACTTAGCTGGATGGTGAAATCATGCTGTAGAGTTGGAGTGGCAGGGAAGACAAGAAGCTCAGTCTTTGCCAGGTTGAGCTGTAGGTGATGTTCCTTCATCCATGCCGAGATGTCTGCCAGGCAGCCTGAGGTCCACACAGCTACCATTGGATCATCTGGACGAAATGAGCGATAGAGCTGTGCGTCATCAGCATAGCAATGGTATGAGAAACCATGTGCTTGTATGATGGGGCCCAGTGATATAGTGTATGTGCAGAAGAGGAGGGGTCCAATAACTAATCCCTGAGGAACACCAGTGACCAGTTGATGTTCTGTGGATACCTCCCCTCCCTAGGCCACCTTGAAAGACCTACCATTGAGATAGTATTCAAACCAGAGAAGTGGAATCCCTGAGATGCCCAGTGATGAGAGGGTGGACAGGAGGATCTGATGGTTAACAGTGTCAAAAGCAGCATATAGATCCATCAGAATGAGAACTGATGATTTGGAATCAGCTTTTGCAATTCGCAGGGCTTCTGTGACTATTTAGCGTAGTCTCATTTGAATGCCCACATCTGAACCCTGATTGGTTGGCATCCAGTAGGTTATGCTTTGACAGAAATGAGGATAACTGGTTGAAAACAACTCGTTCAAGCGTTTTCGCTATGAATGGAAGGAGAGAGAGAGGTGGAGAATCGTTATCTGTAGCTTTGTTGTCCCAAATATATGCAGCTTGACCTTGTTCTTATGAATCGATGTGTTTTAAATTTTAAGGATTAAAGCAACCTGATGCTCACTGTATCCCTCTCCCAGTAAAGCCAGAGTGGAACCCTTCTTTTTCTCAAGCAAAAGTTTTATTTTCAATTTTTTTTGCATGGCTAATAGTTATTCTCCCCTTCTATTTAAAGCGATTTGAGTACCCAGAATAGCGCTATATAAATGTAACTAGTTACTATTATTATTATTATTATTTTATCCCCAAATAACTTTTGAAGTACTTCTAATAAACAAACATATGTAACTATAATGATTATGCGCGATATTGTTATAATTGACACTTCAAAATACAGAAATTATTACAAATTATTCCGAGTTTTGAATGCATTTTAAGAATGCTTCTCCCATCAACTGGTTACAATATGCAACACCGCTGTATGCTGTCTCACGTGAGTCACTTTCTGACAGCAGATGGCGCTGAACAGCAGAAATGCAGCAGTTACCCCAGGAACCCGGTAAACAAAACAGCTGCACTACTTTCTGTTTCTGAAACGTTTTTAAATTATTTAAATAGCCATTTAGCTTGTTTTATTTGTTTATTTTCAAACTTTTAAAAATTTAATCTGGACCACAGCATGCCCTAGATATTGTTTGAAAGTGTTTTGATTCTTTATTGTTCGGTCCAAATTTACATTAGGGCTTCATTAGTTAACAAACTGCCAATTAAAAATTCTTCTAAACTTTCATTAATCTTAGGTAATTCCAATATTTAATAACATAATATGTAATATTACCCTAACCCAATATTATTGTTATCAATCGTTTGATTAACATTATAAATTAATCGCAACATGAAAAATTGATACTGGCATATCCCTAACTACTAGCACTGTTTTTGACATCCAGTTGGTCCTATATTCCAAGAGGATATTTTTTATACATTTCATTGTTAAATTATATGGTTCAGGTATGATCACCTAATCAGTACTTTATTAAGCAGAATGAGGTCTGCCTGTATTGGGATCCTGGTTCTGATTTAATAAAAACAAAAAATCTCTAATTTTCTCTAAAGCAGGGATCCTCAAATCTGGCCCACGAGATCAACTTTCTTGCAGAGTTCAACTCTAACCCTAATCAAACATACCTGAGCATGCCAATCAATGTCTTCAGGATCATTAGAAAATCACAGATAGGTGAGTTTAATCAGGGTTGGAGCTAAACTCTTCAGCACATTGGCCCCGCAGGACAAGATTTGAGGAACCCTGCTCTAGAGCATATACCAGGTATCCTCAAATCTGGACCATTCCTGCAGAGTTTAGCTCTAACCCTAATCAAACACACTTGAGCATGCTTATCAGAGTCTTCAAAATCATTAGAAAATCACAGGTAATTGGGTTTGATCAGAGTTGGAGCTAAACTCTGCAACAGATCGGACCTCCAGGGAAAGATTTGAGGAACCTTTGCATATACTGAATTTGTGTGTGTGTGGTCCTGGTAAACCAAGGGTGGCGGGCCGGTATCCCTGCAAAATTTAGCTCCAACCCTGAAAAAAAACCTGCATCCTGAAGACCTTGATGAAGACCTTGATTAGCTTGTTCAGGTGTGTGTTTGATTATGGTTGGAGCTAAACTCTGCAGGGACACCGGGATCAACGTTCCCCATCCCCTGTGGTAAACCCTACATTATCGGGACAAAATGTCCCCACAAAGATGGCAATATCCAAAATGTGTGTGTAATTAATGACCATGGATTTAAATAATATGATCATGGAAATAATATGAATAGTGGGCACTATCAAGTTACATTCAAATGAAGCTAAAAAAAACTATTCAGAAAAAGTGTCATAGGAGGTTACAGGAACACAACTGAGCCATGATTCAAATGAACAGTAAATCATTTTGGGGAAAATATAAGACTTCCCAGTGTTATTTGAAAGAGATTCTAGAAGTGAGTGTTTGATTATTGCTTCAGTTTGCTCAATCTGAAAGGCTGTAATTTGGTTGCAAGTCCCTACTTTCTTTGTAGCACATCACTTTAAGAAAGAGAGGAGATGCTATCAACTGAGAGCACCTGACCGTAAAATACAAAGCAGACGTAGTGGCTGTGCAGTCTCAGTGCCATGATTTGTTTGGATGGTGGTGGGGGAGCCCCATTCAGGCCAACGGCCTCTGGGGTCTTTTCTTTCACTGTAGGGGGGAAGAGACCAACCAATAGAAGAGTTAATTTGCAAAACTGATAACTCCATTTTTTTTCATAAATCCCGCTTTTTTTTATTGCGCATTCCAAGTAAAACCCTTTTAATCAAACTGCAGTTGGGTTGTTTTGATTAACTACTTAAGTAATAATAACTTAAACAAATTGAAAGTGTGAGTATTTTTTTATAAATTCAATTTTGGTTTTATAGCAAGTGCATATAACTCCAATAATAGTTTTTTTGGCAAAAGCACACACCAAATGTCATGTTTTAGAATAAAACAAAAAAACTTGTTTAATCTTTGTAATCTCCTCAGATGACAATGTAGATGCCTGACAAATGTTGTTGTTGTTGTGATGATAAAGTGTATCGGTGCGATTACACGCAATGCATGCAATGAATGGAGCTTTTCCCTCATCATGTAATGTGCTGCTTTTGCAAGGTTCCGTGAAAAAGTTTCAGCTTTTATTTCCATTTTACGCCCTTAAAAACATATCACCGGTTCATCAAGTTCGTTGAAACTATCCATCCACGTCGAGATTCCTCGATCACTTTTACTCAGCTTCTACGAAACTCCTCTCAGCTAGCACATATTTTCAAAGTGAAAATTGAGTGCAAACCGGCTTTTTTGAATGTGGCGTTTATCGTTTTTGCTAATAAACTATTCATATACACACATATATATGTATGTATATATATATATATATATATATATATATACATATATACACGGGTGCATCTAAAAAAAATAAAAAAATATGGTGAAAAGTTTATTGTACTTCCAGGTCTACGCGTAACTTTAATTCTTAATAACTGTCATTAACTTAATAACTGTTAATTATTGAACTAATGTTCATTTTAATGGTATCCCTTGGCACAATTTTTTTTTAAAAGACAGAAAAAAGAAACAAGAACATGGCAGCAGCTGAACATGAAGTATAAAAACAATTCAATCAAGTTATAAAGCTTTAAGCATGAAAGGTTCATGGGTGTGGGCTAAATGACTTTACAAACATTTTACATTAAATATCATTCAATGTCAATTGATTTTACATTAAATATCATTTCAATGCGCTGCAGCTTTTTCCACAGTCTAACACTCTTTTCACATAATTAAATAATCTCAAATCCAACCCGTAACATTTCTTAATTGGAGTAAGAGAATAAACTACTGACTTGTCGACAGCAAGAAGGCAGAGGGATAACCTGCACCAGCACCCTGACAGATGAAGAGGAGATGGTCAAGTATCGTATTAATTCTAAAATCCAAAAGTAAAAAGAATGCATTTTGCTTTTGTATTTGTAGGAAATAAATATGACCAAAAAAATTAAGAATATGCTGACATACAGCTGTGGTTACGTCATCTTGTAGCTACTACTCCTTCATCTGACATCCTTCCGTTCCATACAGTAATTAGATAAATTTTCAGAAGGTGCAATGGTGGAGATATGCTTGTCATCAATGCATCCAACCACACTGGAAATCCTAAAGGTAATTCTGGTTATTGGGTTACTTCCAGAGGTCACAGAAAGATGTTATCAAGTGAACAGCATTTATCAGATTAGCCTCATTTAAACCGATTTTTACACCACTGACTTACAGTCCTGTGATACTCCTCTTTGACGGATTTGTGCCCAGGGGAATATTCTCAGAGAGAGCATGAGAGCGATGCACAATTTCCATAAAATATGCATACAGAGTACTTATAATGTGTTCTGCATCTCCAATGTTTTAAAGTGATTTGTTCTTATTGTGCAAATTATCTGTCAATGGGGTAAGACATTAAAAATATTCTTCTTTCAGTTTACATTAAGATAATATTTTTTTTTTACCCTATGGCATACAATTTTACTTGCATTACATAAAATGCACTTAAAATGAAAATCCCCCAAGAAATAAGACTAAATATCTTAGAATATTTTTCATCTATAAAATGCATATTAAGAATAGTTTTATATTTGTACTTGAAATAAGACAAAAAAAACAACTCAGTAAGAAAAGCATTTTTGGAACATGAATGATGGAATAAGCTATTTAAACATCCCTTAACCAGGGGAGGAGACTGAAAGAAACTCTGGGTTAAACGAATAAAACCTGATCCAGACCAGGTTAGGTTCACAGAGTAAGTTACCACGGTAACTGACTCTGAGTATAAATTGCCTCTCTTTCAGAAACGGGCTTGACTTACCCTGCTTTCCCGGGTTTGACAAACCTCCCATTTTGAAACGGAAAACACAGAGTTTCCCTCATTTCAGGGTTTACATACTCAGAGTTTTCACTTAACCTCCTTTCTGAAACGGGCCTCAGGGTTGAAATAAGGACGAACTGGCACAGGACTGCAAACACAAGGAGAATAAATAGGAAGCAAATGAGGGAGTTATTGAGGGAGCGCTGGTGGTTGGGGTCAAGACAATTGACATGAGAGCACATGGCACACAGGAAACAAAGACAAAAGCCATGTGCTCACACAAAACAAAAACACAAGCACTTGGCCCGCAGTACAAAATCACCAGCCATGTGCAAAACAAGACACGAACACGCAGCAGCTAATAAGAACATAAGTTGCATGTTCACACAAAACATGACAACATGAAACCATACAGCCGACCAAGAACACAAGTTGCGTGCCACACAGCACAAAACAACAATAAAGTACGTGGCTGAACAGGAACCGTGTGTTACACCTAACACAACAACACACGCGGACAGGAGAGCGCATGGCCCAAGTGAATTCGAGACCGCACGCTCACACAACAAGACAGGATATTGAGCACGAGTGTCCAAACCCCAACACGAAACTCAACAAGACATGAGTGCCGGGATCAAAACACCACACTCCAACAAGGAACAAGGCATGCAGACAACATGACAACAAGACATGGCGGGAGTGTCAGGGCTCAGTCACAAAACCACAAGAAAACTGGACCGAAATGACAGAACCCTGTCAAAAAGTCTCTAAATGCCACTAGACGACATAATACACTAATTTACATATTTATGGAGTCATTGTGTTGTATTTGCATTCAACCTACTGTCAGCTCTTTTCGTCTATTTGCTTCTCTTCTTCTCTATGTGCTCACATACTGTATGTAACACACTTCATAGTTCAGAAAAGAAGGAGGTGGGAATCTGCAGATGTTTTACAAAACTTTAATTAAAAAAACAAACAATAAAATGATTGTAAGTGGCAGCCCCTCGTGGCCATAAACATGAACAAAAGCACAACTAAAATATCCCAGGCTTGGTCCTCTCTTTCCTGTCATCACTCTACTCCTTTTATTATTCCCTGCACCGGGAAAACAAAACCATGCCCTCACAGCTCAGTACTGGTGACTCTTTGAAAGTAGCTAAGGTTTGTCCAAAAGGTTGCTATATTGTCACTAGCTGCTTTTTTGACAGGGGTCTGAAAATGCACTAAAGGTTGCTAAGTTGCTAACTCTGTGCTGCAATATCCAAGACACAAACTGTAAAGATGCAGCCCTCTTCTGAAAAGGGAATGGGGAGCAGCAGCTCGTTTGCATTTAAAGAATCGCACACAATATGTTTTTGCTTCCACCCAAGAAGGGGCATTTACAGCATGGGATAATAAATTATTAATGAGGAATTTGGAGCTGAATCTTTACAGGCACATTCTGGGAACACCCTGAGATTTATATCTTGGAAGGGGCATAATGGGGCCCCTGTAATATTTTGTCATGCTTTAAATATGTATGCTTATTTTGATGTGTTGAGAAACATACTGTACTAAAACACATCTAAAGTACTTATGATTTTAACACCAGCCAGTGTGTTATTTTATATCATATTTAGAGTTAAAATATGTTAAATGTACTCAATTGCAACCTCGTTACAAATATGTAACTACAAACATATTTCAATATGCAATATGCAAGTTATGCAAGTAAATAGAAATTACATTAAATATATATTTTTAGTTGTACATGAATGCTAGTCAGCACGTTAAACAGAACACTTTTTAAGAAAATAATTGAAGTAATTACAAAGTTACATATCAGAATCAGAATCAGATTTATTCGCCAAGTGTGCGCAAACACACAAGGAATTTGTTGTAGTTTTTAAGAAGCTCTTGGTACATACACACATGCATACATACATACATACATACATACATACATACACACCTATCTGACATGAAAACAGAAACATTTAAAGAGGCTTAACAATAAATAATAATAATAATGTGTATGAAACTGGAACAGAAGATTTATGTAGAGATTTGTGCATAATTTACTCTATATAGACAGCTGTATAGAAAATATTCATATGTATTCACATAGTACTTAAGAGAGAGGCAATATGTAATGAATTACAGAACACAGGTAATAATTCCTGTGTTAGCTGTTTAGGCTGGAGATGGCATGGGGAAAAAACGTTTTTTATGCCTAGATGTTCTAGTGCACAGAGATCTGTAGCGTCTGCCTGAGGGGAGAAGTGCAAACAGGTTGTGTTCGGGGTGAGAGGGGTATGTGATGATGTTACCTGCCCGTTTCTTCACTCTGGAGTTGTACAAGTCCTGAAGGCTGGGCAGGTGGACAACAATGATCCTTTCTGCTGTCCTAACAGTCCGCTGTAGTCTTCTTATATCTGATTTGCTGGCTGACCCAATCCAGGCAGTTATAGAGGAGCACAGAACCGACTCAATAACCGCAGAGTAAAGCTGTGTCATATCCACCGGTGGCAGGTTGAACTTTTTCAGTTGACGAAGGAAGAACAACTTCTGCTGAGAATTTTTCACGATGGAGTCAATGTGATTGTCCCACTTCAGGTCCTGAGAGATGGTGGTTTCTCCTGAAGTCCAGTATCATCTCTACAGTTAAGTGGGATTTTACCTGTTTTATCAAACTGTCACTGTTCCCTTCACTAAGAGTGTGCCTTGCTTTTGACTCGCTTTTGACATATAAAGATATATCCTACTTAACTAAAGTAACTAAATTCCTACTTACGTGTTTTATTTATTTTTTATTTGCACCCAATGCTACAGGTAAAGTGTCCTATTTTTACAAAGGTAAGTTTGATTTCAAGCTCTGTGATCAAGGTTTTTTTTGTGTGTGTGTTTTTTAACTAGTCATAAGGGCATTATGGAGGAACCAATGCACTGTCCCTCCTATCTCTGTCCATATGCCAAGCTCTCAACTGTAGTTCCCTCATTTATGTGTTTTATGTGTTTACACTTCTAAATCCATAGCACTTGTGAATAATATCCTCGTCTCAACTTTCTTCTTGCCATGGACCAACAAAACCATAAGTTGAAGCTCCCAATTTCAGAGATTATGTTAATCTTGCTGTACAGCAGTATGATAACATTTCATCATGAAACTTTTAATGTGGTAACAAAGAAATTACATATTGATGGTAAGTTACATTTTGAAAAATTAACTCTCCACATTTATGTTTATTGCTGTATGTATTGTATGCATTTTACTCTTTTAATTTCCAATGTGGCAGGTTGTGGCTTATTTGTAGATTCAGCTGAAGCATCTCATTTTACCCATCATACTATATTTCATATTATTACAGTAACCTCTGTATATATTATTACCAAGACCTTTTGTTTCCTGTTGGATCTTCTGTTTATTTTTTTGTTTCTGTTGGATCTGTTTCGCATATAAATACTTGTTTTATACTTGTTATATAAAATGCAGTTCCCTAACACAAGATGATTTTTCCCCTTTCATGGATTCCTTCCTTATCTTCCTCTCCCATCCTTCCTTTTTTATCTTCTTTGTCTAATTGGAAAGGGTCTGCCTCTGGGGCAATGTCCTCATATCCTGATTTTATACAGAAATGTTATATTACAAGATATAAGAAAGGGTAATTTGGAAAATAATGTCTTAGGCTATTGATTGCTTCACAAATGACTGGTTGAAAATGTCTTCTGATAGGGTTCCCGTTCCCATGCCTAACACAGGATCGTGTTCTCCTTGTATTGAAGTTATTTATTCACCTTTATAATGAACGTCCACGAGTGCCTCAGTTTTACAGCTTTTTGTATTATTTCATCGCCTGGAAGACTGAATATTTGATCGATCTAGAAAGCAGAAAAAAAGTATTGTGCACATTAATGTGTGTGTGCATGTGATTGGCTAATGAACATTTATAACTTATATTGAATCATATGTATTAAGGTTGTGTAAGTCTAGTTTAAAACCTAAAAAAAAATAAACCTTCAATGAATGCCATTAATTGGCCTTGCCTTTTAATGGCATCCAACAGTCTAAGACCACATCAAACATTTAAATCTGTATATAAAGATAAAGGAGCAAAAATGTCCAGGAGTAAAAAAAAAACTAGTTTTATTCAAATATCACATGTATTTATGAAAGAAAAATTTATACTATTTAAAATTCTAAGTCAAATGTACATTTTTGACATTGGTCAATGTCAGTAAATAGGTTGGATTCAGATGCAGGTACAACTGATGCTTTATTGAACAGAAAAATCAGAAATAGAGTAGAACGCTTCAGCGGACAGTTCGTGAGAACGTAGAATCTCCTACCACCTGGATGGGTGAGTGACAAAGGCTGGTAGAAACCGCAACCGCGTCAGCGGAGACGAAGCCGGAAAGGTAGCTCGCCAATCCGAGCGAGTTTCAGAATAATCTGCTAGAGTCCGCAGAGACCCAGGGATGGCAGATGCCGAGATAAGCCCATGGGTACCTGAATGCACAGAAGGGTGCAGGAAAATAAACTTGCAGCTACGAGCACTGGAGCCTGAGCGAGACAGGACAGGACAGGTAAACAATAAGCAGTCAGAACAATGGTATAAACCACAATATGCCAGTCACAACAATGGTATAAACCACAACAGTCTGTCAAAAGACAACGAAACATGGGGAGCTATAAAGGGCAGGATAACGTAATGGATAAGAACCTGGTGTGAGAGAAGATGAGCTAACGAGCAGGCAAACAAGGGGGCAGCGTACACAACAAACCAGGTACAAGCCATGTAACAAGCCACGTACACAACACAACAACACACCACACGAACACAGAGACAGCAAAGCTACAGGTGATCAGGTCAGAGACCCGACAGTACCCCCCTCCCAGGAGCGCCACCAGGTGCCCCAGGAGGAGGCTCACCTCTTCGCCGACGGAAGTCCTCGATCAACGAATGGTCTAAAATGTCCCGGGACAGCACTCAGCATCTCTCCTCTGGACCCTAGCCCTCCCAGTCCACAAAATACTGAAACCAATAGCGGGAGGGAGCTTGATCCTGACAGCCATCGGATCAATCACCTTGGTTACACTGTACGGCCCAATGAATCTGGGTGCCAGCTTACGGTGCCCGGAGAGACAGATCCTTGGTAGAAAGCCATACCCGTTGGCCATGCACATAGGTCGGAGGAGAGGACCGGCAGCGATCGGCTGCTGCTTTGATTCGTCCCGAGGTTTGGACCAAAATCCCCCTGACTCTCTCCCAGGTGCAACGGCAGTGCTGAACGAAAGCCAGGGCAGATGGAACCGCAGCATTGGGTTCCTGTGATGTAAACAGAGGCGGTTTATGACCCACATAACACTCAAAAGGGGACATACCTGAAGCCGCCACTGGAAGGGAGTTACGGCGTACTCGATCCAGGAGAGCTGTTGGCACCATGAACTCGGATTATTGGATGTCAGACAGCAGAGCATTCTTTTGAGATCCTGGTTGGCCCGCTCGCACTGCCCATTGGTCTGAGGATGGAAATCAGGAGCAGACTCACAGAGGCCCCGATCTGTCTACAACATTCTTTCCAAAACCGGAAGGAGAACTGACAATCCCTATCTGAAATCACGTCAACCGGCAAACCATGGCGACAGAAGACGTGATCCACCATCAGCTGGCGGTCTCCCAGGCAGAAAGCAATTTTGGCAGAGGAATAAAATAAACCGCTTTGGAAGAGCAATCCAAACACATTGAGAGTCACAGTGTTACCCTTCGAGGGGGGAAGCCCAGAGACAAGTCAAGTCAAGTCACCTTTATTTATATAGCGCTTTAAACAATCCAAAGTATAACAAAGCAACTGCACAATATCAAAATAGGAAAATAATGTATCAATAAGGTTAAATGACAATATTTAACACTCAATTTTCAGTTGAAGGCATTTCATGATTGTATTTAGTGATGGCATCGTCCAGCTCAGTTCAGTTTAAACAGTATATGTGCAATCAAGTCGATGATATTGCTGGAAAATAAGTGTCCCCAACTAAGCAAGCCAGAGGTGACAGCAGCAAGGAACCAAAACTCCATCGGTGACAGAATGGAAAAAAAAACTTGGGAGAAACCAGGCTCAGTCGGGGGGCCAGTTCCCCTCTGGCCAGACGAACCAGCAGTTTGTTTCAACTGCAGCAAAGTCAGAATGTAACAGCTCAACTGGTTCCAGTGGTCTTTTTCTGATGGCTGCCTAGGTGACGGGGTCATCACTGGGGATCAGTCTCGGGGGCAAAATCTACGTGTCCTGGACTCCGCTGATGTTTTAGGGCTGTAGAGATTGTCTCTAGGAGATAATCCACCATCTGATCTGGATACGGACTGTATCTGGTTACTGCAGTGACTATCTGGGCTGGATAAGGACCAGATCGGGTGGCTACGGTGACCACGGAATAAGAAAGAAACAGACTAATATTAGCTTAAATGTCAATCTTCTTATGATGTAACAAGTACATCATGTTTTATGGGAAGTGTTCGCGGTTCCAATTGACCTGATTAATGCAGCCTAACAATCCTTTAACGGATTTGAATATTAGAAGTGTATTAGTGTGTTATGGGTATGTCAGGTTAAAGAGATGGGTCTCTAATCTAGATTTAAACTCAAGGTTCAAGGTTCAAGGTTCTTTATTATTCGTCACATACACAATCATACAGGGTATAATCAGTAGTGAAATGTAAGTCGGGACATGTCCGCTCAATGGACAGTGCAAAAGAAAAAAAAAAAAAAAAATGAAACAAAACACAAGAGAATATATATAAATATAGGTAAGAATAAAATAAAAATAGGAACAAATAATAAAATAAAATAAAATAAGGAGTAAAATGTGCAATGAGATAAAATGTGCAATGTGGATTAATAAATAACAATATAAACAGGGATGTGCAAGAGGAATGTGCAAACAGGTTGAACCGGGTATGTAGCAATGCGGAAGATGGAGAATAATGGATGTATTTACAGTTTATTAAATTGAGTACTGTAGATGTTATGATGTTATGTAGATGTTAAGATGTTATGAAACTGAGTTTGAGTTTAGGAGCCTGATGGCCTGAGGGAAGAAGCTCCTCCTCAGTCTCTCAGTTTTTGCCATCATGCTCCTGAAGCGCTTGCCAGATGGCAGTGAAATGAAAAGACTGTTACCGGGGTGATTTGAGTCCTTGATGATTTTAACAGCTCTGCTTTTGCAGCGTTTGAAGTAGATGTCCTGCAGAGAGGGGAGAGCAGACCCTGAGATGCGCTCAGCTAAGCGCACGACTCTCTGCATAGCTTTGCAGTCCTGGTTTGAGGAATTACCATACCACACTGAGACGCATACCACACGCGTACCCATACCACACTGAGTACACTTTCTATGGCCCCTGAATAGAACGTTTTCAGGATTGCTGGTGAGACCCTGAATTTCCTCAGCTGTCGCAGATGGTACAGTCTTTGCCTGGCTTTCTTGCCCTGTGTTTGGATGTGTGCAGTGCATGTGAGGTCCTCGGAGATGTTTACACCGAGGTACTTGAAGCTGCTCACCCTCTCCACAGGGATCCCACTGATCATAAGAGGAGTGTAGGGCCGCTGCTGTCTCTTCCTGAAGTCTACAATCAGCTCTTTAGTTTTTCTCACGTTCAGAGAGAGACAGTTGTCCTGGCACCATGATGTAAGTCTCTCTACCTCACCCAAGTATGCGGTCTCATTATTGTTGTTAATGAGGCCCAGAACCACCGTATCATCAGCAAATTTAACGATAGAAGTGGAGCTGTGAGAGGACACGCAGTTGTGAGTGTATAGAGAGTAGATCAGGGGACTCAGGACACAGCCCTGCGGGGATCCTACATTCAGGGTGATGGAGTTGGAGGTGAACTGGCCCATTTTCACCACTTGTGGTCTGCCGGTGAGGAAGTCTTGAATCCAGTCACAGAGTGAAGTGTTTAGGCCGAGGTCTGAGAGTTTGACAGCTAGCTTGGTGGGGACTATAGTGTTGAAAGCTGAGCTATAGTCAATGAATAGCAGCCTGACATAGTTGCCATTTTTGCTGTCAATGTGTGTGAGGGAAGAGTGCAGGACCTGAGAGATGGCATCGTCAGTAGACCTATTAGGGCGATAGGCAAACTGAAGAGGGTCCAAAGTAGCAGGGATGGAGGAGCAAATGTGTTTCTTTAAAAGTCTCTCAAAAACCTTTCATGACTGTCGATGTGAGGGCAACTGGACGATAGACATTCAGGCAAGAGGGTTTACTGTTCTTAGGGACAGGGATGATGACAGACTTTTTAAATGATGTGGGAACCACAGAGGTAGCAAGGGACTCATTAAAGATTGAAGTAAACAAACCAGCAAGCTGATCGGCACAGGACCTCAGAACGCGGCCAGTAATCCCATCAGGTCTGGCTGCTTTCCTGACGTTCACTCTCTTTAGTTCCCTCCGAACCTCATCCTCTGACAAGGTGATAGCATAATCATCGCTGCTCTGTCTGCTGCTTCCTGATGCGCTGATCGGCAGAGTTGCGCCGCCATTACATTCAAAGCTTCCGTAGAAGGTGTTTAGCTCTTCGGCCAGCAACGGATCTGCTCTCACCTCAGTGGAGGAGTTGTTTCCAGAGGAACAGATAGTCTTCAGTCCCTGCCACATGCGTCAAGAGTCATTGACTCAAAATGTGACTCAATTCTCTCCCTGTATCTGAGTTTAGCAGCTCCAACTGCCCGTCGGAGAGCATAGCACGATGCTTTGTATTGGCTCATGTTACCCGACAGAAGACCGGCATTGTATGCAGTGCGATGGTTAACTGCATCACAGATTGTTCTGTCCACCCACGGTTTCTGATTAGAGAATGTCCTTATTGTTATTGTTTCAGTAGCTTGGTCGGTTAGCGTGTTGATAAAGCTTAATGCTACATCCGTGAACTCGCTGACGTCAGCTGAATTCCCCCGGAACATGTCCCAGACGACGTCATCAAGAGACGCCTGTAGCATAGCTTCAGAGTGGGAGGACCAGTGCGTCACTTCCCTCTCCACCGGGGGTTCCTGAACGAGCCTTTGTTTATATTCCGGTGTGAGGAAAATGGCGGCATGGTCCGATTTGCCAAAAGCCGGCAGGGAACGAGCTTTGTAGGCATTCTTAAACTAGGTGTAGCAATGATCCAGTGTATTCTGTCCTCTAGTTGGACAGGATATATGTTGTTGAAAGTTCGGCATGACCTGCCTGAGGTTGGCTTTGTTGAAGTCCCCTGTGATGATACATGCAGCGTCAGGGTGTTTGTTGATGTAGCCGCTAAGCTCATCGTGGAGTTTGGACAAAGCCAAGCCAGTGTCTGCCTGTGGTGGAATGTAAACGGCAGTAATGATGATCGATGTAAACTCCCGGGGCAGATAAAATGGGCGGCAGATAATGGAGAGATGTTCCAGATGAGGCGAGCATGAACGCCACAGAATGGAGATATTCCTGGGGTCACACCATTTCTTGTTAATCATGAAACACACTCCACCACCTTTGGTTTTTCCGGCCTCGGCTGTTCTGTCCATCCGTAAAACAGAAAAGTTATCAGACGGTGTTACAGCAGTGTCCGGGCCCGAGGGCGTGAGCCATGTTTCAGAAACAAAAGAGTTACAGTCCCTAATTCCGTGAAACTTATCTGGCTCTAAAGCCAAAGGATGGCCCCATTGGAATTTTATATTCTGGTATTATCATAGTCCAAAGTTTTGAGATCTCAAAGGGGGACTATATGAAGAGTCGTCAAGTACTGAGGAGTAAGCATTCAGGGTTTATAAGCAATTAACAAGTTTTTAAATCTATACGTGTTTGTGGAAGCCAGTCAGTGTTTGCAGAAACGGGATTATTGTTCAGACTTTGGTTTGTTAAGGATTCCCTCGATTTTCAAACCTCTAAGTGTTTACCTAGCTATCACAACAGTCTCCTAAATGCATTACATAATCAACGTGGTCTAAAGCTGAATAAGTTCTTGTTTCGATATTGAGAGCATAGTGTTTAGTTTAAATATTTGTAAGAGAAAAATGCATTTTCAAATGCTGAAACGTGGTATCAAGAGACGTTGCTATCAAATGACACCATCCTGCTGAGAAAAGAAGTGACAGAAAAAACAAGTGTCTGCCAGTGTTCTAGGCTCTTAATTTGGGGTTAGGCCAATTTAAACCTCGTTTTTTCAGAATTTTAGGTAAATGTACAGAACTTTTTTAATAACTAATTCCATAATTCTCAATTGCTGTGTTTTGGGGTGAAAAATATAGGGAGTATTCATCAGCATAACAGTGAAAGCTAACCCCGTGTTTCCATGTTTCCAACGGGAAACATAAAGCGTGAAAAAAATGGCCTAAGACTAGCTTGAGCTACTCTAAATGCTGTGATCAATATACCTTTCATTACAAATTATGAGTAAAATGATTAACGATGTTTAGTAGGAAGCCAGTGCAGTGTTTGCAGAAACGGGATAATGTGTTCATACTTCCTGGTTCTAGTAAGGATTCTAGCTGCTGCATTTTGAAACCTCTGTAGTGTGTTTACTAAGCTTGCACAACATCTACCCAATAATGCATTACAATAATCTAACCTTGAGGTCATAAACGCATGAATTAACATTTCTGCATTTGATATTGAGAGCATAGGTTTCAGTTTAGATATATTTGTAAGATGAAAAATGCAGTTTTACAAATGCTAGAAACGTGGGTGTCAAAGGAGAGATTGCTATCAAATAGCACACCTAATTTCCTGACTGATGACAAAAAAATTGACAGAAATCAACATCAAGTGTTAGACAGTGTTCTAGGTTATTAATTTTGGGGGTTTTAGGTCCAATAATTAACACCTCTGTTTTTTTTCAGAATTTAGCAGTAAATTACACGTCATCCACTTTTTTACATCAACTATGCATTCCATAATTTCTCAATTTGGTGTGTTTCATCGGGCCGTGAAGAAATATAGAGCTGAGTATCATCAGCATAACAGTGAAAGCTAACCCCGTGTTTCCTGATGATATTTCCCACGGGAAACATGTAAAGCGTGAAAAAAATGGCCTTAGTACTGAGCCTTGAGCTACTCTAAACTGCACTTGTGATCGAAATTATACCTCTTCATTCACTACTATGAATTGATGGCGGTCAGATAAGTACGATTTGAACCATGCTAGTGCACTTCCACTAATGCCAACACATTTTTCTAGTCTATTGAAAAGAATGTTGTGATCGATAGTGTCAAACGCAGCGCTAAGATCAAGAAGCACTAATAGAGAGATACAACCATGATCGGATGATAAGAGCAGGTCATTTGTCACTCTAATGAGAGCAGTCTCAGTACTATGAGATGGTCTAAATCCTGACTGGAAATCCTCACATATATCATTTTTCTCTAAGAAAATATATAAATTGTGCAGATACTACCTTTTCTAGTATCTTTGACAGAAAAGGGAGATTCGAGATCGGTCTGTAGTTAAGCAGATCTTTGGGGTCAAGTTGTGCTTTTTTAATGAGAGGCTCAATAACAACTAATTTAAATGTGTTGGGGACATATCCTAATGACAATGACAAATTAATAATGGCCAAAAGAGGATCTATGCCTTCTGGAAGCACCTCTTTTAGTAGTTTAAATGGAATAGGGTCTAACATATATGTTGTTGGTTTAGCTGATTTAACAAGTTTATACAATTATTCCCCTCCTATTGTAGAGAATGAGTGGAATTGTTCCTCAGGGGATCTACGGTGCACTATTTGTTGTGAAACTGTAGCTGACGGCTGCATGGTTATATTTGATCTCTAATAGTATCAATTTTGTAAGTAAAATAGTTCATAAACTGGCATTACTACTGTCATAGTCATTACTGCTATGCTGTTGGCAGTTTTAGGTATTACTTTCAAAAAGTAATTAATTACAATTACTAATTACTTCATCAATATTGTATTTAAATTACTTTATTAATTACTCTGTCTGAAAAGTAACTTAGTTACTCAGCAAGAAACTTAATTATTCAAATCGCTAATTAGGCTACATCTTAAAATCCATATAAACTAAAAATAAAATCCAAAATCACACATACAAATGTATGCTTCATTTACATAGCCTTCGTTATATGGTATCAGCCCATAAATGGTTTCATTTGAAAGCTTAGAGCCGCTTCGTTACAATGAATACCATAACTTTTGGTTTTATGATACATAAGGCAGTAAAATTAAGCTTAGAATTGTATACGTCCCACACACAAATTGTTGTCCAACGATTGCGAAGATTGTTTCCTAACAATGTGTATTTTTTTATATTTTTCACAATTCAGTAAATTCATATATCACAACGAAAGCTACCATTCTCAGGAATCTGACTATATGGATTATTTAATTGTGTGACAATTACAGATCAAATTATCTTCAATAGAATCGCAATGTCTTTTTTCTCACCTTTTCACAAACTTTGTTTTTGTCATGTTCCTACTCTTACTACTGCTTCAGTCAGCCGCAAACAGCCATAGACTCTATATTATATTTTTAGATTAGGATCTCTTTTTTCAAACGAGACCGATTTCTTCCAAAGCTGAGAAATCGTTGCGTGTTCCAGACGCGCAACAGAGACGCGCTCTTAGCAAAACACAGCTCTTCAAATCATATGCGCTCTGGTGAAGCACCTCTGGTTATCTATACATCTGTGCTACTCAGAGCTGTCTAAAAGGTCAGATTAGCTGTCAGTCTCTGGCAGCAGCCAGTGAGAGCTGTGAAACTTGTCACCTCTAGGTCAGAAGAGAGAACCTCTCCGGATGAGCGCTGAGGCTGTGTCCTGTTGGGAAATGTATTTCTTGAACTGTTTTGAAGACTGAAATGGCGCAGTGGAAAGCTAAACACATCGGCATTGCGGATAACGCAATCTTTGGATATAAAATATAATATATAGATGATGAAGAGTGATCAGCTGCACTGTGGAGAGGAGAGACCGTGCACCTAGTGAGCATTTTTGAGCGCTTTGAGTGTGTTTGCTCCAGGTTTTTTTATCAAATAGTTATAGTGAGAACGTGATAGCACGGCTAACAGTCTGATAAACACTATTGATATAAAAGTGTAGTACAGTATGCATTTCGGTGAATATACAGTAAATATACATGGATTATCACAGTGCAGTGTGGCTGAAGAGATAATTGTTTTTTTGACATTCTGAAGTGCAGAGAGCCGTGACAGACAGCTTTAGCAGAATCTAAATTTACAATTTAATCAACCAACAAGGGATACGCGTTGATGGACGTTTCCCAGATCCCGAAAGACGTGACTTTCACATGACCTCAGAACCCCTCCTTCCCCTCCTCGAGCAACTCCAGGGAGGGCGCACTTTTCCGTTTGTGAACAGACAAAGAGACTCAAACCTACATAGAGGATTTTTAAGAGGAAACTCGTTGCTATTAAAACAATGTACTCAAGAAACAATATATATATATTAATGTTGTACTCTGTCTTTTATAAGCTTGCTGTGTAATGGAACCGATGGTATTTTCTTAACCTGTGTAGTAGATACAATTAGTAGATGTACTTTGTATGTCAAATGCGGGATGTTTAGTCACAAGACTTTATCTGCAGCCAGCACTAACTCTGATAGAAAATCGCCAAATTCTTTAAAGTCACCAGATGACCTGGTAGCCTATATTAATACTTTTTTCTCTAGATAATGTTATATGAAGCACAATTACTTCAAATGAGTTATAATTAAAGCCTGTCTTCTGAGAAATACTGAGACTATTGCTATAAATTATAGCAACACCTCCCCCTTTGCCTTATTGACGTGGCTATTTTTATAACAGTAATCTTGGGGGGTAGACTTGTTTAAAATAATGTATTCATCTGGTTTTAGCCAGGTTTCTGCCAAAGAGAGCACATCTAGTTTATGATCAATGATCATATAATTTACAAAAAGCGTTTTCGTAGAAAGGGACCTGATATTTAATAAGCCAAGCTTTATCATTTGTTTTCTGTGTTATATACATTTTTCATTTGCTGAACATCGATTAAGTTGTTACTCATAGACTAGTTTAGACGTTTTTTTGTATTTTCTAGTTCGGGGGAACTGACACAGTCTCTTTAGTGTGATATCTAGGTGAAAGGGTCTCTATGTGCTGAGAATTAACTGACTTCTGTGAAGTGAGGCGGCTAGCAGACGGTCGGTTTAGCCAGTCTGTCTGCTTCCTGACCTGGGCCCCAGTTAGTACGAACTCTAAGACTATGTGCCATATTTCTAGACAGAAGAGCGGCACCACCCCAGGAGGGATGAAAACCATCTCTTTTCAACAGGTCAGGTCTGCCCAAAAACTCGTCCAATTGTAACATAAAACCTATGTTATTATGCGGGCACCACTTAGACATCCAGCCATTGAGTGACGACAGTCTGCTATGAATCCCATCGCCCTGGTAAGCAGGGAGCGGGCCAGAGCATATTACGGTGTCTGACATCGTATTTGCAAGTTTACACACCTCTTTAACATTATTTTTAGCAATCTCCGACTGGCGAAGTCGAACATCATTAGCGCTGACGTGGATAACAATCTTACTGAATTTATGTTTAGCATTAGCCAGCACTTTTAAATTTGCCAAGATGTCAGGCACTCTGGCTCCCGGTAAACAATGGACTATGGTGGCTGGTGTCTCTACTTTCACGTTCCGTACAATAGAATCGCCAATAACTAGAGCACTTTCATCGGGTTTCTCAGTGGGTGCATCACTAAGTGGGGAGAACCTGTTTGATGTTCTGATCAGAATGGAAGAGCCACCTCACAGTCACCCTGTTGCCCTACTGCAAGGGCTCTACCGGAACCAAAAAATTTACTGGACTCCCTGAGCTAGTCAAATCCAAAGACGTATCTACAGCCCTCACATTCTTACTATCCTCAACTAAAGTTTGGATGTGTGTCTCTAGTTCTAAAATCTTCTCTGTCAGCCTAACTATTTCCCTGCATTTATCGCATGTGAATCCCTCGCTGCTGACAGAGACAAATAAACTGTACATGTGGCAGACAGTGCATACAACAATAGCAGGAGAAGAAGCCATTACTCACCTTGATTGATGAATGATACCGACTTAACTTACGACTTACCACAGTTGTTTTATGAACTCGTGAAAAATGGAGGGAGAGAGAAAAACATAAATGACAAGATAACCGGCTAACAAATGTGGTTTTAGATGAAAAGCGAACGATCAATTTAGTCTGATTAGTCTGACAGATATGAGAAATATCAGAAGAATGAATTTATATTTTAATAATTAAACATCAGAGAGTGATAGTAAGATATTCAACACAGGTGTAACGAATGACAGGTCAGAGGCGAGAGTAGATCCACTAACAGCTTTATTAGTACAGGGTCAAACAGGCAAATATCAAGCAGGGGTATCGAGAGCAACGTGGACAAGGCAGAGTCGAAATCAGAGGCAGAGCAATGGGTCAGGGCAGGCGGCAGACAGAGAGGATTACCAGAAAGCAGGCACGGTCAGAGAGGCAGGCAGCAAACAATCAGGAGAGGGAGTCAACAGTCCAGGTGAAACACGGGAAGACAAACTAGGGAAAACGCTCGGAAATGTTAGTCAGGGGAAAAACAAGACTTCGCACTGGGTGAGTGTTTGTGTGCTGCTTTTATGTGAGTGAGTGAATGAGGTGCAGGTGTGTTGAGGCAATCAGGGTTGATGAGTGAATGGTGACAGCTGTGTGATTGGTGTAATGGTGGACGGGAATGTGTGTGTGCAGTGCATGATGGGAGATGTAGTCCATGGGTGATGTGCAGTTGAAGTGAGTGGCAACCAGATTCATGACAGAGCCCCCCCCCAAAGAGCGGCTTCCAGACGCTTCACACACACACACGGCACAATCCAGGAGGGCGGTGGAGCGGAGGTGGAACCGGGGGAGGGAATGGAGGGCCAGGTCCATGTGGGGACAATGAGACAGGAGCCCACCAGGGCAGGGCGGACGAGACAGCAGGGACGTGAAGGGATACTGGGTAGACCGCTGTGACGTGAGGTGACTCTGGCAGGTCGGCGGAGGCGTGAGGTGACTCTGGCAGGTCGGCGGAGGCGTGAGGTGACTCTGGCAGGTCGGCGGAGGCGTGAGGTGACTCTGGCAGGTCGGCGGAGGCGTGAGGTGACTCTGGCAGGTCGGCGGAGGCGTGAGGTGACTCTGGCAGGTCGGCGGAGACGTGAGGTGACTCTGGCAGGTCGACGGAGACGTGGAGTGACTCTGGTAGGTCAGGCGCCCACCAGGGCGGAGCAGACGTGACAGGCGCCCACCAGGGCGGAGCAGACGTGACAGGCGCCCACCAGGGCGGAGCAGACGTGACAGGCGCCCACCAGGGCGGAGCAGACGTGACAGGCGCCCGCCAGGGCGGAGCAGACGTGACAGGCGCCCGCCAGGGCGGAGCAGACGAGACAGACGCCCACTAGGGCGGAGCAGACGAGACAGACGCCCACCAGGGCGGAGCAGACGAGACAGGCGCCCTCCAGGGCGGAGCAGACGAGACAGGCGCCCTCCAGGGCGGAGCAGACGAGACAGGCGCCCTCCAGGGCGGAGCAGACGAGACAGACGCCCTCCAGGGCGGAGCAGACGAGACAGGCGCCCTCCAGGGCGGAGCAGACGAGACAGGCGCCCTCCAGGGCGGAGCAGACGAGACAGGCGCCCTCCAGGGCGGAGCAGACGAGACAGGCGCCCTCCAGGGCGGAGCAGACGAGACAGGAGGCCTCCACAACGGAGCAGGTGCCCTCCAGGGCGGAGCAGAAATCCCTGGCCGAGACTGGGACCTAGAGGAAATGGAGACACAAGAGGCAGAGAGAGCACATTTGGTTTCAGGGACCGAGGCAGGAAGTTTAAGCGGCCATGGTAAATCCGGGGCCTTGGGCAGCCATGATGGATCAGGGGACCTCATGGGCCATGGAGGGGAGCTCCCTCCATGAAAGTTCTTGGTGAACTCCACCACCTCGAGGGGGCACTCTGGAAGCGCTGAATCTCGGTGGCTCTCGGGCGGCTCTGACTCTCTTGGGCACTCAGGTGGCTCTGACTCTCTTGGGTGCTCGGTAGAACTGGACGGAACCAGCGGAGGCATCGATGAGCTGGGCGGGACCAGCGGAGACGAAGGAGAGCTGGGCGGGACCAGAGGAGACGAAGGAGAGCTGGGCGGGACCAGCGGAGACGAAGGAGAGCTGGGCGGGACCAGCGGAGACGAAGGGGAGCTGGGCGGGACCAGCGGAGACGAAGGAGAGCTGGGCGGGACCAGCGGAGACGAAGGAGAGCCGGACAGGGCCAGCAGGGGCTCTGGGGAACCGGATGGAACCAGGAGAGGACCCGGAGTGCCGGACTCGGCGAGCTCCTGGATCGGAGCGGCCTCTGGAGCGGACTCGGCGAGCTCCTGGATCGGAGCGGCCTCTGGAGCGGACTCGGCGAGCTCCTGGGACGGAGCGGCCTCTGGAGCGGACTCGGCGAGCTCCTGGGACGGAGCGGCCTCTGGAGCGGACTCGGCGAGCTCCTGGGACGGAGCGGCCTCTGGAGCGGACTCGGCGAGCTCCTGGGACGGAGCGGGCTCTGGAGCGGACTCGGCGAGCTCCTGGGAAGGAGCGGGCTCTGGAGCGGACTCGGCGAGCTCCTGGGACGGAGCGGGCTCTGGAGCGGACTCGGCGAGCTCCTGGGACGGAGCGGGCTCTGGAGCGGACTCTGCGAGCTCCTGGGACGGAGCGGGCTCTGGAGCGGACTCTGCGAGCTCCTGGGACGGAGCGGGCTCTGGAGCGGACTCTGCGAGCTCCTGGGACGGAGCGGGCTCTGGAGCGGACTCTGCGAGCTCCTGGGACGGAGCGGGCGCTGGAACACCCACAGTGAAGGAAGAGCCAGCATACAATAAAGCATAGTCCATAAGACCCCTTAAACTGCCAGTAAACTCCCCACCAGGAAACAGAGATTTGTCAAACCGGGATTTGCTGTGTTCATTGAGCCCGAAATAAAACAAGTCTTTGAACAAGATTTCATCATACAGCGGTACCTCAATAGACAGCTCACCAAACTGGTGAACGTACTCCTTGACAGACAGGCCTCCCTGGCGAAGATGTAGGAGTTGTTCTATGGAGTCCATGGTTAGGCTGGGTAGCCGAAATAAAGCCGCTGGATCTGAGGTGGCGAAGTCTTCTGTAACGAATGACAGGTCAGAGGCGAGAGTAGATCCACTAACAGCTTTATTAGTACAGGGTCAAACAATAATAATCAGATCTAGCAGATTGTAATGCTTTTCTGTAGGATAGGGTACTTTCTCGCCAAGCAATACGAAATACCTCTAGTTTTGTTTTCCTCCAGATGCGCTCCATTTTCTGGGCTGCTCTCTTCAGGGCACGAGTGTGCTCATTATATCATGGTGTTGGACTCTTTTCCTTAATCTCCCTTAAGCGTAAAGGAGCAACCATAAATAAAGTGCTAGAAAAGAGAGAGTCCATAGTTTCTGTTACATCATCAAGTATTTCTGCGCTGTTGAATATGCTGAGAAATTGAGCTAAATCAGGAAGATTACTTACAAAGCAGTCTTTTGTGGTAGAAGTGATGGTTCTATGATACTTGTAATAAGGAGTTGAATTTATAGCTTTAGCTATATGGAGTTTACACAAGTCTAGATAATGATCTGATATATCATTCCTTTGCTGCAGAATATCAACACCATTAACATAAATTCCATGTGACAGTATTAAATCTAGAGTATGATTTTGAAAATGAGTAGGTCCTGACACGTGTTGTCTAACCCTGATAGAGTACAGAATGTCTATGAATGCTGATCCTGCTGCATCTTTTTCATTATTAACGTGGATATTAAAATCCCCACAAGACTTTATCTGCAGCCAGCACTAACTCTGATAGAAAATCGCCAAATTCTTTAAAGTCACCAGATGACCTGGTAGCCTATATTAATACTTTTTTCTCTAGATAATGTTATATGAAGCACAATTACTTCAAATGAGTTATAATTAAAGCCTGTCTTCTGAGAAATACTGAGACTATTGCTATAAATTATAGCAACACCTCCCCCTTTGCCTTATTGACGTGGCTATTTTTATAACAGTAATCTTGGGGGGTAGACTTGTTTAAAATAATGTATTCATCTGGTTTTAGCCAGGTTTCTGCCAAAGAGAGCACATCTAGTTTATGATCAATGATCATATAATTTACAAAAAGCGTTTTCGTAGAAAGGGACCTGATATTTAATAAGCCAAGCTTTATCATTTGTTTTTCTGTGTTATATACATTTTTCATTTGCTGAACATCGATTAAGTTGTTACTCATAGACTAGTTTAGACGTTTTTTTGTATTTTCTAGTTCGGGGGAACTGACACAGTCTCTTTAGTGTGATATCTAGGTGAAAGGGTCTCTATGTGCTGAGAATTAACTGACTTCTGTGAAGTGAGGCGGCTAGCAGACGGTCGGTTTAGCCAGTCTGTCTGCTTCCTGACCTGGGCCCCAGTTAGTACGAACTCTAAGACTATGTGCCATATTTCTAGAGAGAAGAGCGGCACCACCCCAGGAGGGATGAAAACCATCTCTTTTCAACAGGTCAGGTCTGCCCAAAAACTCGTCCAATTGTAACATAAAACCTATGTTATTATGCGGGCACCACTTAGACATCCAGCCATTGAGTGACGACAGTCTGCTATGAATCCCATCGCCCTGGTAAGCAGGGAGCGGGCCAGAGCATATTACGGTGTCTGACATCGTATTTGCAAGTTTACACACCTCTTTAACATTATTTTTAGCAATCTCCGACTGGCGAAGTCGAACATCATTAGCGCTGACGTGGATAACAATCTTACTGAATTTATGTTTAGCATTAGCCAGCACTTTTAAATTTGCCAAGATGTCAGGCACTATGGCTCCCGGTAAACAATGGACTATGGTGGCTGGTGTCTCTACTTTCACGTTCCGTACAATAGAATCGCCAATAACTAGAGCACTTTCATCGGGTTTCTCAGTGGGTGCATCACTAAGTGGGGAGAACCTGTTTGATGTTCTGATCAGAATGGAAGAGCCACCTCACAGTCACCCTGTTGCCCTACTGCAAGGGCTCTACCGGAACCAAAAAATGTACTGGACTCCCTGAGCTAGTCAAATCCAAAGACGTATCTACAGCCCTCACATTCTTACTATCCTCAACTAAAGTTTGGATGTGTGTCTCTAGTTCTAAAATCTTCTCTGTCAGCCTAACTATTTCCCTGCATTTATCGCATGTGAATCCCTCGCTGCTGACAGAGACAAATAAACTGTACATGTGGCAGACAGTGCATACAACAATAGCAGGAGAAGAAGCCATTACTCACCTTGATTGATGAATAATACCGACTTAACTTACGACTTACCACAGTTGTTTTATGAACTCGTGAAAAATTGAGGGAGAGAGAAAAACATAAATGACAAGATAACCGGCTAACAAATGTGGTTTTAGATGAAAAGCGAACGATCAATTTAGTCTGATTAGTCTGACAGATATGAGAAATATCAGAAGAATGAATTTATATTTTAATAATTAAACATCAGAGAGTGATAGTAAGATATTCAACACAGGAGTGCAGCTACACTGAGCTACAATCGTAAACCTCTCAGCAGCACGGACAAACAGGAAGGATAAAATCAAGGGCGATGTGTGACCATGGATGGGAAGATATGCAAAGAGGACGGAGCAGACCACCAGGAGGGCGATTCACAGGCTTACATTGGGCGCAAGTGGGGCAGGCCAACACGAACTGTCTGACATCCGCGGCCAGTGTGGGCCACCAGAAACACTGATGGATGGCAAACAACATTCCCCTGGATGGCAGACCAGCCTGGACGCATGACCCCACTGAAGGACTTCAGGGGCCGACACAAACAACCTGCCCTCCGGGCACTCCCCTGGCACTAACACACCTCATCCGGCCTCCTCTACTCACCGCTCGATACCCCAGGAGAGGACATCAACCACCACCCCTTCAGGGAAGATGACTTCGGCCATTAAATCCCCCTCTGGAGCCACGGGCAGACATGAGAGAGTGTCTGGCTTGACATTTTTGGACCCCGGCCAGTACGAGAGGGTGAAGCTGAACCGGTCAAAGAAGAGCGCTCAGCGGGCCTGGCATGGGCTCAGCCTCTTGGCCTGAACGGATATACTCGAGATTCTTGTGATCCATCCAGACCAAGAAGAGCTGCGCTGACCTCTCCAACCAGAGTGGCATCCACTCGCCCCATGCCAATCTCACGCCAACAGTTCTCTATTCCCAATGTCATGCACACGAGTGCACCTTCACGTCGCAGGGTGAACTCTGAGGTAGAACTGCACCAACATTGGCGTCCGATGCGTCAACCTCGACAATGAACTGGGACTCAGGATCTGGAACCAACAGAACACTCTTTTTTTCACTCGCTGAGAGGTTTTGATAAATCACCGACAAATGCCCGACATCGGAGGCAAATCGGTACTCGTTCATGCGAGTGACAACTGCGCAGTGGGAATTATCAAAGACGCGGAAAAGGGAAAGGGATCCCTATGCGTCGCAGACACCCATGAAATATTTGGCATGCTAAATATGTGGAGCTGTCAGCAATTCACAATCCTGCAGTGTGAATGAGTTCTGACTGAAAAATATATATCGGCGATGACCTACAGCCAATGAGAGAGCAAGATATAGGGCAGCGGGAAGGACTTTTTTTTTCTTTTTTTTTTACAAAGTGATTAACGTTAGCCATTTACAAACAATGTGCATACATTTTGGCATTAGAATATACAGACCAGGTAAGCTACATGAAGATGAAGGAGGGGCTAGGGTTTTTCCTGTAAATAATATTCTTCTATAAATGAAAAAATATTTATAGAATTTTTATTTTTCATAATTTTGAGGGCTTGTATAGGCTATAAGAAATAAACTCATTATAAAATGCACGATTTGTGTGTATAAAAATGTATAAAAACAGGACAAGCTCCAGGCTAAAAAATAATTGTTGACCCAGTCAATGTGTGGGTTGTGCAGTAGCAACCATGGATGTCCTAAAATTAACGGAGTCTTAGGGGAGTCAATAATTAACAGTTAAATCTCCTCACAATGGTTACCAGAAAAGGAAATGCTTACACGAGGTGTGACGTGAGAACACAGAGTAGTTGATTGACGGCGTTGACGGTGACTGTTGTGATGGCCCTCCACACAGAGAGCGAGATTGATTGAAGCAGCAGCTAGAGTCTGGAACTAAATAGCATAATTGTGACGGAGCTCTTTCTCTGAGACAGACAAGACAACTGAGTCACCGCCTCGACTCCCTGGGCTGATTGGTCGAAGAGTTTCGCCATCTTCTGGCGAAAATACTCAAAAGCCGCACAACAAGGAGCCCGAGAGTTCCATACGGCAATTCCCCATTCACGGGTGCAGCCCGAGAGAAGTGTGAGAACGTATGCTACTTTAGCCTCTTCAGTGGCGTAATGTCGAGGCTGTAGTGAGAACACCAGAGAGCACTGGGAGAGAAAGGCTTGGCAGGCATTCAGATCACCATCGTAAACCGGTGGATTGTTGGCATGTGGTTCGGGCTCAAGAGGAATACCAGTGCGGAGGATGGGACCCCAGTTAGCAGCCTCCCGCTGAAGATCATCGATCCGCATGAGGAGCTCAGCGACCCAGGCATTAAGAGCATCCATTCCTTCTTCAAATGAAGCACAAGATGTTCTTTGTAACATTCTCAACTCGTGCTGGATAACATGGATCATCACCATTTATATATCCTCAATATGTACCGAAATTATGAGCATACAGTATATATGCACCATGTTGGCGTTGTTTTATTTGATCTATGTACAAACAACAACCATGAAAAACCTAAAGAACTCGAACTCAGATTAGTGTAGCAACACTATTCTCAAAGTGATTGACAACTTTGTTGATGGTAGTTAAATTTGCTAGCTAACTGTAGTGATGGAAATTCATTGAAGTTCACTTAGGTAGCACCTTTTTCAT
>JAPDDL010000633.1:0-24807 GCA_027422435.1 Schizopygopsis pylzovi | reverse complement strand
CAATTACAGGAAACATTTAGTGGAAGTTACTGTAGTCAGAGCCATTTGTGAAAATGTATTTGTGGTCTATGTATGTTTCTAACTGTTTGTATCTATTGTGTGCATGGCTATTGCTTTGACTGTCAGTTGTGACTTATTTTCTTGATTTAAAACAAATACAATTTGACCTTATTCAGGAATCCATCTGTATCTGCTACCTAGTTTGGATGAGAATGTGTTAAATAAACTAAACCAAATCCCTGTGTTGAAAACTTTGTTCTTCTAAAGTAGAAAACTCAGAAGAGAAGACCAGGAGAATTTCGGATTGGATTGTCAGCAGAATTTCTTTATTCTATGACATGTTGATGGTAACTGCAGTCATCGAAATCTCATCTTAAGTCATTTTTACAGGGTATCTTATAGGTATTTTTGGAGGAGGGATTCTTAGAGGTGGAGACAAACATCAAACAAAGCAAACATCTGAGGGAGGCGTTAGTTAATTACAGGAACCTTCCCGTGGTCCAATAAACCTAACAAAGGTTGAATCTGACTCCTTGATCTTACCATTAACATAAGAGACAAAAGGCACAGCTGTCTCGAGCCCAAATGGTCAGGAAACGCTCTCAAACATCTGTATTTCCTGACACTTTCTTTAGTCAGGAAGTGTATCTAAATTAAACATTTAAAATAAAATTTGTAATCCTTCAATCCCCTCTTTGAGAGTTCTAATAACTCTCACAAAAATACAAATTTAGACACTTAAAAGTTAATTCTTGTAACTTGTAATCGTTACAGGCACAGTGTACATGTTCTGTGTTGCTTATATGTAATTGCATGCTGACACAGAAACAAAACATGCAATTAGTTTTGCTGAAAGATCGTATGTGAGTCTCTGCGTTGTGTATTTTTTTTTTCTTCTTTCTTCTTTCTTCTTTCTTTCTTGTGTGATAGTTGGCAATGGGTCTGGTTGTTTTCTAGAGGTTGTGGCTTCATCCGCAGGTGAGAAGGGTGGTGCATATGGATCTCAGGACAGCCATCAAATGGTATCTGCACAGAGGGAGAAAGAAACACAAACAAGAGAGACCAACGGCACAGAGCAGTATTTGTTGTAGAGTCTGCAAACATTAGGGTTGTATCCTCTGTTCAAAATATAGTCTGCTATTGTTGTTCCTTCTTTCCCTATTTCTCAATTCCTGTGACACCTAAAGAACAGTGAGGAAAGGATGGACTAATGGAGGGGAAAGGCCTATGAGGAAATCTTCACCTCAGGGTTGGCCCCCGAAGCCTGTTGCTTTCGGTTCTTCCCTGGGCTCCTCACTGGTTCTTGTGTCTGCCCTATCCTATCCCTGCAGGGGGAGGAACAACCTTAATATGTGACACATGAGTCCAAGTTTTCCTTCCCTGACACAATACTGCAGCTGCTGTAATCAACATCACTTGATGTGGTCCGTACCACTTAGGCTCTAATGGCTTGTTTTTGAATGTCTTTATCATGACCCATTGACCTGGGACGATTGTGTGTCCACCTTCTGGTGGAGTCTGCCAACACGACTCAACTCTCTCTTTGGCACTCTGCACTGCCTTTGTGAGGTTTTCACAGTAAGCGATCAGGGCATCTGAAGCAATGTGCACATCAGCATTTCTAAGATCAATCACACCTGGCATCTGCATTGGGCGTCCAGTAATAATCTCATGAGGGCTCAGTCCTACTGATCTGTTAGGTGATGCTCTCATACTACACAGTACTGCGGGCAGTGCTTCAACCCATGGTACTCCTTCCTGATGCATTTTGCTTAGCCTGGTTTTGATTGTTCTGTTTGATCGTTCAACCTGTCCTGATGCTTGTGGCCTATAGGGGCAGTGAAGGTTCCACTTAATCTTCAACATTCTAGACACTTCCTTTACTACCTGTCCTGTGAAGTGGGTACCTTGATCTGAGTCAATGCAATCTGGTAATCCCCATCTGGGAATGAAATCAGTGACAAGACATTTAGCAGTATGTGCAGCTGTAGCGCGCCCTGTTGGATAAGCTTCTACCCATCTTGAGAACTTGTCTATTACTACCAAAACGTCAGTTTTTCCTTTACAAGGGGGCAACGATATATAATCAACTTGCAGGTGACGAAATGGCCCTGGTGGAGCTGGGGTATGTGCTACTGGTGTAATGGTTGCTGGTACATCATTATTTTTCTGACATGTAACACATCTCTTGACTGTTTCAGTGGCTGCGTTTCTGAATTTTGGATTCCACCATTGATTTGAGAACCTGTGATTCATCGTTGCTGGACCACTATGACCCAAACTGTGTATTTGTTGAGCCAAATATGGCAACAGTGATTCGGGAGCAACATACTTTCCCCCTTTGGTCCAGCAGCCGGATGAATCCACAGTGGCTCCTTTGTCTAACCATGTCCATGCTTCATATAGAGGAACGTCTTTATACAGATCAACGATTGATTCAGGAGGTAGAATTATCTTCTGTGCTGTACTACCTGAACACACTTGTACAGTTGCATAGAAACAAGCCTGTTTAGCCGCTACATCAGCAAGAGCATTACCTTTAGCTTCCGTAGTATTAGTTGTGAGATGTGCTTTCACTTTGATCACTGCTAATTTCTTTGGGAGTTTCATGGCAAACATTAAATCTTTCACTAATCCAGCATGCTTAATGGGGGATCCAGCAGAAGTTAGAAATTTTCTGGTTTGCCAAATGACACCAAAATCATGAATTACCCCAAAAGCATACCTGGAATCTGTGTAGATATTTGCAACCGATCCTGAAGCTAGCGTGCATGCTCTAGTTAAGGCTACTAGTTCTGCAGCTTGAGCTGAAAAATGATCTGGAAGACGACCTGAAGCAACTACTTCAGTGGTGGAAGTTACTGCATATCCTGCTCGTCTGTTACCTTCAATAACTTGAGCTGAACCATCAACAAACAACTCCAATTCTGCGTTCTCTATGGGAGTTTCTGCTATTTCACTTGTCGCTGCATATGTAAGCGTGACACAATCATGAGTCATTTCGCCTTCATCCTCTAACACAAATTCAGTCATTGCAGACATCATACATGAGGATGGGTTCGTGACTGGTGCACGCTGTGTAACAATATTCGGGGCTGTGAGAGTTGCTAACTTCTCTTTTATGCTACCTTTCACAAAAATTCTTTGGTCATTGTGTTGGATTACAGGGGAAAGGTAGCTACTCACAGCCCCAATAATTAGTTTTTTTCCTGGTCTTGTTGTGCTCTTAGAAGAGCCTGAACTATCTGTACCACAGTTTCAGTGGTCACTGGCGGAACTACTTCCGGGTTGTGTGCAGGCTGAGAAGGAGCAGAATTATGCATAGCATTTCTTTTACTATCTTGCAACTTCTTCCTACACTCTTTCTCCCAATGTCCAAATTTTTCACAGTATTTGCATTTGCTTTCTCTTTTAGACCATCTATTGTCTTGTTTCGTTGTGTTAAACGTAGCTGCTGCTACTCTTACTTTTGCTTTGACATCAGCATCTCTTTCCCATGTAGTTAACCTGTCTAGGTTACTTCTGAGAGTTCTGTTAGACCAAGTTAGATCTAAGAATGGTAAAGCTTTTCTGTATTCGGCTACAAGGCCATCTGACCAGATACGAACCAAGGGTCCCTTGTCATCTAGCACACTTTCAGGGTCATCAACAATTCCACTGTAGATTACAGCTGACTGACAAAATCTCTCAGTATATTCACTCACAGTTTCTTCTTTCCTTTGCACACAGGTAGTAATTCTAGACCAATCTATTTTGGGTCCTAAGATATTCTTTAGGATTTTCAAAATACCTTCTCTTAAATCACCCTTACTGGCATTTCGCAGTTCAGAAGTGACAGCAGATTCAAAACTGTTGAATTCAGATTCAGTTAGTATTTGTGACATCAGCTGCGTGACTTCTGTCAACGACATGTCATAAAGACGCATTTTACTGATCAATGTTCTTCTAAATTCAGAAAAATGTGTGCGTGCTGCTGGTAAACTTTGAGATAGTCTCTCTATATCTTTAGGACCTAAAGCTTTGGCAACAGTTTGTATTTGCACCACAGAAGAATTGAGAGGAACACTATCAGTTTCCTCAATCCCCTGAGATCTCCTCCTCGCACCACACACATTGAAGGAATTTACAGGCACATCAGTTACTGATTGGAGAGCTACATCTGTTTCAAAAAACGCTTGTAAATCAGGGTAAATGTTATCAGGCTGACTTACTTCCACATCAGTTTTTGCCTCTTTCTTGAGGTTCAATTTCTTGGTCAAAGTGTATATTCTAGCACGGAGTTCATTGTTCTGTTTCTCTAGCTCTGAAATACGCTGAGACTGTTGTGTCGCTAGCGTTACACTGAATTCTCTGTGACAACAGATAATGCCTTTCACATTGTTCTTGCGAATACATGCTCCCAGTACCTTTTTACACTCATCTACAGACCAAGTCTTGTCTGGATGGATCTCATATTTCTGAGTTAGTTCTTGTCTAACTTTCTCAGTGACTATTATGTTCATTTGCACTCCTAAAAGTGATTTGAATTCGCTATCTGACCACAAAGGAGTCGCTAGACCACCTTTTTCAGTTGTGGGGATCAGTCTAGCATTCTTTCTAAACATTTTGTGAGTTTCTTTGTTATCACACAATCAAAACACTAAAACTTCTCTGATCAACAGAGGGTACACTTGTTAACACAGATCAACTATTGTTAACCTTCCCTGGCAAAGCAGAGGATAACACAATTCACTAGCACTTTACGCTAATCTTCCCTGCATGAACAGAGGATAACCAATTCTTCCCTGCCAAAACAGAGGATAACAAATATTAGCACGTAATGCTAAATCTTCCCTGCCTGAACAGAACAGAGGATAAACCAAAAATTAGCACGTAATGCTAACCTTCCCTGCCTGAAAGAACAGAGGATAAACCAAAAATTAGCACGTAATGCCAACCTTCCCTGCCTGAAAACAGAGGATAACCTTCCCTGCCTACAAGAACAGAGGATAAACTCTTCCCTGTCTGAAAACAGAGGATAACCTTTAGTTAAACAAAACCCTACAGATGTATGTTAACTCTTCTCTGACGGCACAGAGGATACAAAAATTTGTACTGGTCTTAGGTTCTTTCGGATTAGAGACAGCACTCACCAGAGAGAAAATTTCAGTCTGGGAATCCTTGTTCAGTTTGAAGTTTCGCTGGATTCCAAAAGATGCAGATCTTTGTTTGAGCTTGAAGTTTTTCAGGTGAGAAAGCTGGAACTCTATCCGGGTCACGGCAGCATCTGTTGAAAACTTTGTTCTTCTAAAGTAGAAAACTCAGAAGAGAAGACCAGGAGAATTTCGGATTGGATTGTCAGCAGAATTTCTTTATTCTATGACATGTTGATGGTAACTGCAGTCATCGAAATCTCATCTTAAGTCATTTTTACAGGGTATCTTATAGGTATTTTTGGAGGAGGGATTCTTAGAGGTGGAGACAAACATCAAACAAAGCAAACATCTGAGGGAGGCGTTAGTTAATTACAGGAACCTTCCCGTGGTCCAATAAACCTAACAAAGGTTGAATCTGACTCCTTGATCTTACCATTAACATAAGAGACAAAAGGCACAGCTGTCTCGAGCCCAAATGGTCAGGAAACGCTCTCAAACATCTGTATTTCCTGACACTTTCTTTAGTCAGGAAGTGTATCTAAATTAAACATTTAAAATAAAATTTGTAATCCTTCACCTGCATTATAGGAAATTACACAAAATAGCCATACAAGCTTTGAAAAAAGAAATGATAGATATAGTTATTGTCACGGTCCTGCTGGTGTGCCCAGGCTGGCCACCAGATGTCTCTGTGTGTTGAGCACATGGCTTGTTGTTTGTTGGTGCCATGTGCTCCCATGTTGATTGTCTGTCCCCTCCCGTCTTGTTATTTAATCATTGTTTCAGTGGCTCCAGCTGTGTCTCCCTCATTACCCTCGTTTGTCTCCCTATATAATCTCCTTGTGTCTGCAGTCCTGTGCTGATCCGATTCCGTTGTCTTTCGTGTGTCTTACGTCATGAGTGTTTAATGTTTGACTGTGCTCCAGTCTTCTGCCTGGCTGCTTGTTTTTTCCCCCCTCTGGGTGGTTTTTGTTATCAGTATGGTGTGTTACACACACAATGTGCAGTCATCATTTTAGAGAGTAGCAGTGCAGAATAAATCAGGATTCTTCAACATCTCTTTAAGCACACACGTAAGTCTCAGATAATGTTGCTCCGTAGATGGGGTCATCCTGACCTCCTGACATGGCTCTGTGACCTTTAGGAAGAAATAGATCTCGGCATGTAAAGCATAAGGTTACGCATTTCACTCTTGCTGCACTGCTCTAATGAAAGACCAAAAACGTCTTTCTATAATTAGTATTATAGATGGCACCACTAGCTTAAGTGAATCATCCAATAATCTAGGAGGTGAAATCCTGATCCATAACCTGATTAATAATCAAACAAGAAATAATGTAATACTATAATTAATATCAATATGAAGGATATGGCTGCTCGGCATCCACTCCTTCATGTTTTAAATAAAAATGTTGAATGTTATAAACGATCATTGTTTAAGCAAATTATGTTATTTTAGTATTTTAATATATTAGTAAAGTTATCATTCAAATTTTTGTTTTCATATTTTAATATGATTTTAATTTGAATTAAATTTTAATTGTTATTATTTTTTTATTGTTATTACATTTCAATTGTTATTATTTCTTCATTTAGATGTCTATAGTTTTATTCATTTTATTTGTTTTAGTACTTCTACATAAATTTCACCTTGGCAACGAACTGATAAAATGAGTTTGTATTATTTTATTTCAGGAAACACCTTCAACACATCCACACTAAACTACACACACTATCCATACAGTACTGTTTACTTGAAGTTGCTCTGAGATTTAAGGTTAGATTCAGTAATTAAATCACACAATCACATGATCACGGGTCTCTGGGGTATGTTCAAGCTCAAACCGGTGCGCAACGTTTTGCTATGGTTTCCGGGTTGAACAACGTGTTTCTGGAAACGGTGTGCAAGGGGTTTGAGATACGTTTTCTCTTATTTGGTGGGTGTGTCAAAAATATCATTCCAATCAGCATCAACATGTGTATAAACCACGCGGTATTAAAGAGACAATATTGTTTACGCACTGATGCACACACTGCTATGTAAAGTGGGAATTTGTAAGTAAATGTAATTAACATCAAAATATTGATAAATATTGAGCAAGTATGTTCTTAGCACATGTTTATTTACATTAAAGGCAAAATACCTGAAATAATAAGAGCACAAGTATAGATATGGAACTTAGTGTCTTTAAACTAAAAATTGTGAATATGAATGGGAATATACTTCAGAGATATTTTACTCATATAATCATTTCTAGGGGTGCCAATAATTGTGACCAATGTGTATTTGAGAAAAAAAAACGTTTATTTCATAATGATGTTTCCCCCCATTTTAAATTCTTATTATCCTATGAAAGGTTAGATTTTTGTGATTTAAAAAAAAAAATATCAAAATGATTAATGCTGATTCATTTTCACAGCCTTCTTTGATCATATTTACCAAGGGTGCTGATATTTTTGGCCATGACTGTATGCCTTTGAGGTTCTCACCCCTCGGGTAAATATTACAATATCATAGCACAACAACAGCGATCAGCAATAATGATAAGCCTAATAATACTCACAATAAAAATAATAAGGTCATATAGATCATAACACAGTCTCGGAGGTAAGGAGTGATTATCCTTCACCTGAAATGTTTGTCTTTTCATCCTGAAATGCGAGGTATATGTTGGATCACAATAATTAGAAACCACAGTTTATAATTATTCACATTCAACCCGGAAACTGTAGCAAAGTGTTGCACACCGATATCAGATATTTTTTGTTAATGAAATGTTGAATTCAATTTGAAGTTTTAAAGTAGGTTTTACATTTGAGATGTGTACAGTTGAAACACCTTAAATAACTTGCGTACACAAGAACCCAGAGCCGTGATATTTGCTCCACACATGTGTTTTAGTGTTCTCTTTAATCGTGGGAAATTTTAAATGTGTGTGTCTTTCCACTCCAAAGATATCGGCAAAAGTTTTTGAAAATAAATTTTAATTTCAACATGTCCCTTCCACGAACAGCTTATTAAGTTGGCTTGGGAAAGCCAACTTACTGATGTAGCATTTACATTTATTATTATTCTTCCGAGACTAAATTTCTGACTGCTACTCCTCCTAGAACTTTAACTCTGCAAACTCCAAACTCGCACCATATCTCCGAACTATTCTGAATCGAGTTGCTATATCTTTTCTAAGCGATCGGGTTTACGATAATCGTAAAAATCGCGAAAAATCGGACGAAAAAACGCATCGACATGCAAAACATGCTAGCAACATGCTAATCATTGCTAGCAACATGCTAGTCACATGCTAATCAGGTTAGAAACATGCTAATCATAATAAAATCATGCTCGCAAAATGCTAGCAACATGCTAGCAACATGCTAATCATGCTAGCGACATGCTAGCAACATGCTAGCGACATGCTGATCATGCTAGCAACATGCTAGCAAACATGCTAATCACGCTAGCAACATGCTAGCAACATGCTAATCATGCTAAAATCATGCTGGCAAAATGCTGGCAACATGCTACCAAACATGTTAATCAGGCTAGCAACATGCTAACAACATGCTAATCTTGCTATCAACATGCTAATCACATGCTAATCATGTTAAAATCATGTTAACATGCTAACAACATGATAATCATGTTAAAATCATGCTACCAAAACATGCTAGCAACATGCTAATCATGCTAAAATCATGCTAGCAACATGCTAGCAACATGCTAATCATGCTAGCAACATGCTGGCAACATGCTAATCATGCTAAAAACATGCTAGAAAACATGCTAGCAAACATGCTAATCACGCTAGCAACATGCTAGCAACATGCTAATCATGCTAGCAACATAATAATCATGCTAAAAACATGCTAGCAACATGCTAATCATGTTAGCAACATGCTAAAATCATGCTAGCAACATGCTAGCAAACATGCTAATCATTCTAGCAACCTGCTAATCATGCTAGCAACATGCTAGCAAAATGCTAATCATGCTAACAACATGCTAGTCATGCTAATATCATGCTATCAACATGCTAGTCACATGCTAATCATGCTAACAACATAGCAACATGCTGGGAACATGCTAATCATGTTAGCAACATGCTAGCCACATGCAAATCATGCTAAAAAACATGCTAGCAACATGCTAATCATGCTAGCGACATGCTAGCAACATGCTAGCGACATGCTGATCATGCTAGCAACATGCTAGTAACAATGTTAATCACGTTAGAAACATGCTAGCAACATACTAATCATGCTAGCAACATGCTATTCATGCTAAAATCATGCTGGCGAAATGCTAGCAACATGCTACCAAACATGCTAATCAGGCTAGCAACATGCTAGCAACATGCTAATCACATGCTAATCATGTTAAAATCATGTTAACATGCTAACAACATGATAATCATGTTAAAATCATGCTAGCAACATGCTAGCAACATGCTAATCATGGTAAAATCATGCTAGCAACATGTTAACAACATGCTAATCATGTTAGCAACATGCTAGCAACAAGATAATCATGCTAGCAACATAATAATCAATGCTAAAACATGCTAGCAACATGCTAATCACGCTAGCAACATGTTAATCATGCTAGCAACATGCTAGCAAAATGCTAATCATGCTAACAACATGCTAGTCATGCTAATATCATACTATCAACATGCTAGTCACATGCTAATCATGATAACAACATGCTAGCCACATGCAAATCATGCTAGAAAACATGCTAGCAACATGCTAATCATGCTAAAATCATGCTAGCAACATGTTAATCACGCTAACAACATGCTAGCAACATGCTAATCATGCTAAAATCATACTAGCAACATGCTAACAAACATGCTAATCATGTTAGCAAACATGCTAGCAACATGCTAGCAACATGCTAATCATGCTAGCCACATGCTATTAACATGCTAATCATGCCAGCGACATGCTAACAACATTATAATCATGTTAAAATAATGCTAGCAACATGCTAGCAACATGCTAATCATGCTAAAATAATGTTAGCAACATCAAGGTCAAGGTCAAGGTTTCTTTATTTGTCACATAATAAGTTATACAGGGTATAATTAGAAGTGAAATGTAATCGAATCAGGTCCGCTCAGTGGACAGTGCAAAATAATAAGAATACAAATTATATAAAGTAACATAACACAAGGGCATACATATGGTAAGAAAAAGAGAAATAAGAGTAAAATGTGCAATGAAATTAAAAAAAAAGTGCAAAACAATAAGATGTGCAAAAAACAATAAGATGTGCAAAAAACAACAAGAATGTGAGAATATTTACAGTTAACAATGGGTCTTGTAAGTGTTTATGAGACTGAGTTTGAGTTTAGGAGCCTGATGGCCTGAGGGAAGAAGCTCCTCCTCAGTCTTTCAGTCTTTGCCATCATGCTCCTGAAGCGCCTGCCAGATGGCAGTAAACAGAAAAGATGGTTACCGGGGTGAGTTGAATCTTTGAGGATTTTAGCAGCTCTGCTTTTACAGCGTTTGATGTAGATGTCCTGCAGAGAGGGGAGAGCAGACCCTGAGATGCGCTCAGCTAAACGCACGACTCTCTGTAGAGCTTTGCAGTCCTGGTTTGTGGCATTATTATACCACACTGAGATGCACTGAGTCAGAACACTTTCTATGGCCCCTGAATAGAAAGTTTTCAGGATAGCTGGTGAGACCCTGAAGTTCCTCAGCTGTCGCAGATGGTACAGTCTTTGCCTGGCTTTCTTAACCTGTGTTTGAATGTGTGTAGTCCAAGTTAGGTCATCGGAGATGTTTACACCGAGGTACTTGAAGCTACTCACCCTCTCCACAGGGGTCCCACTGATCATAAGAGGAGTGTAGGGCTGCTGCTGTCTCTTCCTGAAGTCCACGATCAGCTCCTTAGTTTTGCTCACGTTCAGAGAGAGACAGTTGTCCTGGCACCATGATGTGAGTCTCTCCACCTCATCCAAGTATGCGGCCTCGTCATCGTTGTTAATGAGGCCCAGAACCACAGTATCATCCGCAAATTTGACAATAGAGGTGGAGCTGTGAGAGGACACGCAGTCGTGGGTGTATAGAGAGTAGAGCAGGGGGCTCAGGACACAGCCCTGTGGGGCTCCTATGTTCAGGGTGATGGAGTTGGAGGTGAACTGGCCGACTTTCACCACTTGTGGTCTGGTGGTGAGGAAATCTTGAATCCAGTCACAGAGTGAAGTGTCTAGGCCGAGGTCTGTGAGTTTATCTGCTAGCTTGGTGGGCTTGGACTAACATGCTAGCAACATGCTAGTCACATGCTAATCATGCTAGCAACATGCTAACAACATGCTAATCATGCTTGCAAAACATGCTAATAATGCTAAAATCATGCGAACAACATGCTAATCATGCTAGCAAACATGCTAGTCACATGTTAATCATGCTAGCAAACATGCTAGTCACATGCTAATCATGCTAGTCACATGCTAATCATGTTAGCAACATGCTAGCAACATGCTAATCGTGCTACCAACATGATAGCAACATGCTAATCATGCTAAAATCATGCTAGCAACATGCTAGCAACATGCTAATAATGCTAGCAACATGCTAGTCACATGCTAATCATGCTAGCAACATGTTAACAACATGCTAATCACGCTAACAACATGATAGCAACATGCTAGTCACATGCTAATCATGTTAAAATCATGCTAGCAACATGTTAGCAACATGCTAATCACGCTAGCAACATGCTAGCAACATGCTAATCATGTTAAAATCATGCTAGCAACATGCTAACAACATGCTAGCAACATGCTAATCATGCTAACAACATGATAGCAATATGCTAATCATGCTAAAATCATGTTAACAACATGCTAGTCACATGCTAATCATGCTAGCAACATGCTAGCAACATGCTAATCATGCTAGCAACATGCTAGTCACATGCTAATCATGCTAAAATCATGCTAGCAACATGCTAACAACATGCTAGCAGCATGCTAGCAACATGCTAGTCACATGCTAATAATGCTAAAATCATGCTAACAACATGCTAGTCACATGCTAATCATGTTAGCAACATGCTAGCAACATGCTAATCATGCTAAAATCATGCTAATCACGCTAGGAACATGCTAGCAAACATGTTAATCGTGCTAGCAACATGCTAATCATGCTAACAACATGCTAGCAACATGCTAATCATGCTAACAACATGCTAGCAACATGCTAATCATGCTAGCAACATGCTAGCAATATGGTAATCATGCTAGCAACATGTTAATCATGCAAGCAGCATAATAACAACATGCTAATCATGCTAAAATTATGATAATCATGCTAAAATCATGCTAGAAACATGCTAGTCACATGCTAATCATGCTAACAACATGCTAACGACATGCTAATCATGCTAGCAACATGCTAACGACATGATAGCAACATGCTAATAATGCTAAAAACATGCTAGCAACATGCTAATCATGCTAAAATCATGGTAGCAACATGCTAATCACATGCTAATCATGCTAGCAACATGCTAACAACATGCTAATCATGCTTGCAACATGCTAGTCACATGCTAATCATGTTAGCAACATGTTAACAACATGCTAATCACGCTAGCAACATGATAACAACATGTTAATAATGCAAAAATCATGCTAACAACATGCTAACAACATGCTAATCATACTAGCAACATGCAAGTCACATGCTAATCATGCTAACAACATGCTAGCAAACATGCTAATCACGGTAGCAACATGCTAATTATGCTAAAATCATGTTAGTGACATGCTAGCAAACATGCTAATCATGCTAACAACATGCTAGCAACATGCTAATCATGCTAAAATCATGCTAGCAACATGCTAGTCACATACTAATCATAGTAGCAACATGCTAGAAACATGCTAGTCACTATCTACCTATCTATCTATCTATCTATCCATCCATCCATCCATCCATCCATCCATCCATCCATCCTTCTATCTATCTATCTATCTATCTATCTATCTATCTATCTATCTATCTATCTATCTATCTATCTATCTATCTATCTATCTATTGACTCTTTCTATCTACTGACTCTATCTATCTATCTATCTATCTATCTATCTATCTATCTATCTATCTATCTATCTACTGACTCTATCTATCTATCTATCTAGCTATCTATCTATCTATCTGTCTATTGACTCTATCTACTGACTCTATCTATCTATCTATCTATCTATCTATCTATCTATCTATCTATCTATCTATCTATCTTTCTATCCTTTTATGTAAACTTCGTACTTCAAACTGCTAGCTTTTAAAACTAATACCTCAGACTTTCCCAAGCCAACTTCGAAGTTTGTTCACAAACTTTTTTATCTAGTTATTCTTTTATGATTGTTAAACTTAACATATATCATTGCAAACGGTACTCTGTGCTCTAACAGACATATTTTATGACTGTGCCATGCAAGGTCTTTTCATAATCTAGAGAAACGTGTGAGCATGCCAGTGGAGTACGGTTGAGACTCAGTGTATCCGGATTGGTCTCTTATTGCTTCACATGATGTTTGTTATGGTAATAGGATAAAAGTCACATTTACACATATGCAAGCAAATTCTGAAGAAGAAAAAACGATATTTGTGATATTTCAACTGTCTATTATTAATGGACATATTTTCTAACATGAATGTTAAAAGGATTACATAACATTTTAAGAAATATACAAGGGGAGACACCCTTTATAGGCTGCTATGTACTGTATACAGTAACAGTTCAATCATAGAAAATAAAATCCATACAGAGGCTGTGTGTTTGTGGTATTACTGGTATTACCTACATTATGGGAACCACATGTCCCCACAAGTAATACCAGAAGCTTCACCTCATGGGACTATAAATCATAAATCATACAGAATGATTGAAAATATAAAAATGCAAAATGTTTCGAGTGATTTGTAGGTTTAGGGTTAGGTTTATGGAATATACAGGGGTGTATATTATTATTTTACTGTTATGTTTACATTTGTACTGTTTGCCATATATTTTATTCAAATAAAGCAAATGAATAAATGTATTTTTAAACTGTATTTATTGAATACTGTAATTGTATTTATTATATAATGCAATAAGTGGTTAGCCAGCTTTAGAGCATTAATTATGGGTGTCTCAACTGTACCATGCTACCGTTTCAACTGTACACCACATGCACAGTTGAGACAAAAATGCACACTTATGAGCTAATTGTGGAAAGTATGAACTACTTACGGATATTATCAATTTATGATATTTTAGTACTCAAGCTAAATAAATATCATGTGAAAAATCACTTCATTTCAGCATCTAGTTTTTGTGTAGTGATAAAAAAGCAGAAAGTGTCTCTACTGTAGTAGTAGTAGCCCTTTATTGTCACTAGTCACAAGTACCAGCGAAATTAGCCATCAACCTGTCCATACATACACAACATACATATGACAACGGGGTAGACAGAACAGGAAGACAGGGTACTCAGTCTCATGAGATATTTAAAAAACCTTAACATACTGTGGTCATTATATCACTGGCCGTCTCTAGGTTGATCTTACGTTTTTAACATCACCTGTATTATTATTTCTCTTTGTCACTTTATTAGACTCTCTTTTTGGTTAACATATAGCTTACATAAGTGCAGTACTCATGACGCCCAAACAGCATCATACCGGCGTTCATGTGTCTGCAGTTCCTCAGACTGAACCCTAGAGATCATCAAACATCCCAGATTGCACTATAATATTTAATATATTCAGACCAGACATCTAAATACAACTATACACTACACAAAGCATAAACAACATTCTGTGATGAGAATAATACAATTAATCAAAGTACAGTATAAAACAAATGACACCTATCATCTTGGTGATGTTATTGATAACTTTATTTGAAATTAAATCCTTGTATATATTTTAATCTTTACAGAACTTGAAGATATGTCATAATATTTATGATATCTGCTTCTTGTCGTCTCCTCTTGTGGATCTGATGTCATAAACCAGAACAGCCACAGCAGCCACGCTCACTAGAGCAGAGAGGACCAATCGGATCACAGCTTCAGTAAAACCACAGCAATAGATGTGCACTTCTGGGGAAAAACCAACGGTAAAACAGAGCTGTGGTTTAGTACGCTGACATTAGTCTCTGTGAGGAACTCAAAACTTGCATAATGTTTTGAAAATAATCCCTATTTTGTGAAACAAAAAAAATATGGGTGACTTAATTGTGTTTTTTGTGAAAAAATAACCGTATGAGCGCTGCTGTACCTGCACATGTGTGACAGAGTTGAGTGGTGTCCAGATGTGTGGTCTGGGTGCTGATGGGATTGTTGAGCACACAGCTGTAGGTGTTTTTATCCTGATATTCCACCTCCAGATGTAAAGAGACGCTGCTGCTGAGATCAGACACACTGACGCTGGACAATAAACTGTTTCCTTTGTACCAGGAGAGAGTCACATGACCCACATTCACCACTGAACACAACAATGAACAATTCTGCTGTGATGATGATGATGATGATGAACAGTGTGAAGAGTTACTGCTGATGACAGGAACAGGCAGAGGAGCTTAAAACATGAGACAATATAGATAAAAACAATGTCATTCTGATCTACAACAATAGACAGACATCAGGTCAGTAAATGAACACATATATCATCACTGTTGTACCTGCACATGTGTGACAGAGTTGACTGATGTCCAGATGTGTGGTCTGGTTGCTGATGGGATTGTTGAGCACACAGCTGTAGGTGTTGTTATCCTGATATTCCACCTCCAGAGGTAGAGAGAGACTGATGCTGAGATCAGACACACTGATGCTGGACAATAAACTGTTTCCTTTGTACCAGGAGAGAGTCACATGACCCACATTCAACACTGAACACAACAATGAACAATTCTGCTCTAATGATGATGATGATGATGATGATGATGATGATGAACAGTGTGAAGAAATACCAGTGATGTCAGGAACAGGCAGACGAGCTAAAATAAATATCATTAAGAATATTTAGGGTATAATTGAGTGCTAACCATCTCACCTTAAATTTAGTTTGACTAATATATACTGTAATAAACAGAAGAATCAAACATGTAGTTGTGACTCACCATAGACAGCAACATTGAATCTGTGTGTGGCCTGTTTGCTGGCGCTGATGGTTACTTGATAAAGTCCAGAGTCTGTGGTTCTGATGTTCTTGATGGTCAGAGATCCAGTCTGATGATCCAGCTTCAGTCTGTCTCTGAATCTCCCGTCAAGAACAGCATCACATGTGTTGAAGTGTCTAGCTTCTTTATTAATGTGAGCTATATTATGAACCCCTGTATCTCCAAATGTCCATTTTATCACCTCATCTTTCTGTATTTCAGTAAGATCAGATGGTAGAGTGACTGAATCTCCCTCCGTCTTTGATATTGACTTGACTGCATCTGAATCAGCAAACACACCTGAAGAACAGAAACACATTTCTCAGTCACAGATCAGCATTATTGAAGAAGAATCAAGCTGTAACTCTAAGCTTGTAGTTTTACAATTATTACAAGCTTTGGAAAAACTCTTTCTGGCTTTAATTAAGATCCTCTTAAAAGACAAAAGTGAGTATTTGATCTGATTCGAGTCTAGTTCAGCTCATAAATCTTTGTGGAAAGGATCATTAGACAAAAATAAAGTTTCAGGAAGTCCTTACAACACCAAACACAAAAGCAGCAGATGTGTTTCGAGTACATATAACTGAACGTCAGCATCTCTAGTGACTATTTTACACCACCAAATACTTCTAATAAAAGGGCATCATGAAAACTATACAACATTTTATGTGAAGCATTGCAAAGAAACATCGTCATGATCAGTCAGCTTGTGTTTTGTGCCTAAAAGTCAACAAATTAAGCAACACACAGATCTCTGAATTTCAGAAAACCCTTTTCACCTTTTCTATTATTTACTTTCACACAGTCATTGTTTTAACAAATAAGGTTCGTTTTATGTTCATCAAAACACAACAGAATGATCTTCTTTAATATTGGCTCTTACAATGATCAGTTATTTCAATAGCAAAAGATGTGAGAGAACAGTGTTGAATAAACCGTATTACAGTCTTGTCACAAACACTCATACATTACCTATACCAAACTGATATAAATCTATAAATCCGCTTATACTGTATTATTGTAACGAATCCGGCCTCTGAGGTTCCCCTGATCTTCATCAGAGTTCACCATCACCTGAGTATTGACTTCTCTCTCCGAACTCCATTTCCCATCATCACCCTCTAGGATTGCTAGTTCACCTGATGCTCATCTATGGGATTCCTTAAGCCACACACTCACACACTCATGGCAAAGTCTTGTATTGCCCCGGCTGACATTTCTGAGCGTTCTTATCTTTCTCTGTTTGATCATTGTGTTTTGACTCTGGACTGTTTCTCTCGTTTTGGATTGATATCTGCCTGCCTTTTGACCCTCTTTCCTGCCTTGATACTCTGCTCTTGTCTCTCCTCTGATATCCCTGTTACCGTTACCGACCACTGCCTGTACGACTGTGTTAACTCTTATTAAAGCTGCAAATGGATCCCCACTCTGTTGACTCATCATTACAATTATCTACATTTGAATTTTGAAAAAGATTTTTGAAAGAGATTTACATCCTTTTCAGATTGTAATTTTGATGAGACATAAACGTTATTTGTTGCAGATATATTATACCTTCAGATGAAAACAATCAATTGATGCTAAGGGGTAACAGAAAATTAATTAACTCAACGAGACACCAGAGTAGATCTCACAGCGATAGCCTAGTTTGATTTATGATTCTGGTACAGTTTAAACCATAGACATGTTTCAAACTTACCAACCAGATGACAAAAGCACAAACAGCAAAGAACAAACGAGCGAAACATTTTCTTTAGCCGTTCAGAAAGGGAGAAATGTAGAACTGTCCGCAGAGATGAAAACTGCTTCTGTGTTAAGTATGTGTGAGTTGTGGGTTGTACTCCAATTCTGCTTTTTTTTTTCTTTCTAAACCACAGTCTCTCATGTTTTAACACAGCTACATGTCTTTACATTAATGCACTGTAAGAAAATAATGATCTGTAGAAAAACAGATAATATCCTGAATGAAAATGACCAGTACATTTTCTGTTAAATTTGCAGGCATTTCCTTCAACCCTAATTCAAAATAAAAGCCTGTGAAAAATCCTTCATATACTGTATATATATTTACCTGGACAGATGAAGTACTTCTACATTTAACAGAAGAAAACACGTTCTGAAGTTACCCATATGAGAATTGGGTAAAAGAAAGCTTTGCAAAGAAAACTACAAAAGAGAAATGGTGCAAGAATCCTCCAGACCCCTGTTGCTATTACAGGAAACATTTAGTGGAAGTTACTGTAGCCAGGGCCATTTGTGAAAATGTATTTGTGGTCTATGTATGTTTCTAACTGTTTGTATCTATTGTGTGCATGGCTATTGCTTTGACTGTCAGTTGTGACTTATTTTCTTGATTTAAAACAAATACAATTTGACCTTATTCAGGAATCCATCTGTATCTGCTGCCTAGTTTGGATGAGAATGTGTTAAATAAACTAAACCAAATCCCTGCATTATAGGAAATTACACAAAATAGCCATACAAGCTTTGAAAAAAGAAATGATAGATATAGTTATTGTCACGGTCCTGCTGGTGTGCCCAGGCTGGCCACCAGATGTCTCTGTGTGTTGAGCACATGGCTTGTTGTTTGTTGGTGCCATGTGCTCCCATGTCGATTGTCTGTCCCCTCCCGTCTTGTTACTTAATCATTGTTTCAGTGGCTCCAGCTGTGTCTCCCTCATTACCCTCGTTTGTCTCCCTATATAATCTCCTTGTGTCTGCAGTCCTGTGCTGATCCGATTCCGTTGTCTTTTGTGTGTCTTACGTCATGAGTGTTTAATGTTTGACTGTGCTCCAGTCTTCTGCCTGCTTGTTTTTTCCCCCCTCTGGGTGGTTTTTGTTATCAGTATGGTGTGTTACACACACAATGTGCAGTCATCATTTTAGAGAGTAGCAGTGCAGAATAAAACAGGATTCTTCAACATCTCTTTAAGCACACACGTAAGTCTCAGATAATGTTGCTCCGTAGATGGGGTCATCCTGACCTCCTGACATGGCTCTGTGACCTTTAGGAAGAAATAGATCTCGGCATGTAAAGCATAAGGTTACGCATTTCACTCTTACTGCACTGCTCTAATGAAAGACCAAAAACTTCCATCTATAATTAGTATTATAGATGGCACCACTATCTTAAGTGAATCATCCAATAATCTAGGAGGTGAAATCCTGATCCATAACCTGATTAATAATCAAACAAGAAATAATGTAATAATATAATTAATATCAATATGAAGGATGTGGCAGCTCGGCATCCACTCCTTCATGCTTTAAATAAAAATGTTGAATGTTATAAACGATCATTGTTTAAGCAAATTATGTCATTTTAGTATTTTAATATATTAGTAAAGTTATTCAAATTTCTGTTTTCATATTTTAATATGATTTTAATTAGAATTAAATTTTAATTGTTATTATTTTTTTATTGTTATTACATTTCAATTGTTATTATTTTTTAGATGTCTATAGTTTTATTCATTTTATTTGTTTTAGTACTTGTACATAAATTTCACCTTGGCAACGAACTGATAAAATGAGTTTGTATTATTTTATTTCAGGAAACACCTTCAACACATCCACACTAAACTACACACACTATCCATACAGTACTGTTTACTTGAAGTTGCTCTGAGATTTAAGGTTAGATTCAGTAATTCAATCACACAATCACATGATCACGGGTCTCTGGGGCACGTTCAAGCTCAAACCGGTGTGCAACGTTTTGCTACGGTTTCCGGGTTGAACAACATGTTCCTGGAAACAGTGTGCAAGGGGTTTGAGATACGTTTTCTCTTGTTTGGTGGGTGTGTCAAAAATATCAGTCCAATCAGCATCAACATGTGTATAAACCACGCGGTATTAAAGAGACAATATTGTTTACGCACTGATGCACACACTGCTATGTAAAGTGGGAATTTGTAAGTAAATGTAATTTACATCAAAATATTGATAAATATTGAGCAAGTATATTCTTAGAACATGTTTATTTACATTAAAGGCAAAATACCTGAAATAATAAGAGCACAAGTATAGATATGGAACTTAGTGTCTTTAAACTAAAAATTGTGAATATGAATGGGAATATACTTCAGAGATATTTTACTCATATAATCATTTCTAGGGGTGCCAATAATTGTGACCAACATGTATTTGAGAAAAAAAAACGTTTATTTCATAATGATGTTTCCCCCAATTTTAAATTCTTATCCTAGGAAAGGTTAGATTTTTGTGATTTAAAAAAAATTTAAATATCAAAATGATTAATGCTGATTCATTTTCACAGCCTTCTTTGATCATATTTACCAAGGGTACTGATATTTTTGGCCATGACTGTATGCCTTTGAGGTTCTCACCCCTCGGGTAAATATTACAATATCATAGCACAACAACAGCGATCAGCAATAATGATAAGCCTAATAATACTCACAATAAAAAATAATAAGGTCATATAGATCATAACACAGTCTCGGAGGTAAAGAGTGATTATCCTTCACCTGAAATGTTTGTCTTTTCATCCTGAAATGCGAGGTATATGCTGGATCACAATAATTAGAAACCACAGTTTCTTATTATTCACATTCAACCCGGAAACTGTAGCAAAGTGTTGCACACCGGTTATAGCTCGAACGTGCCCCTGATGTCCTTAATGGTCATTTTTCTGAATCATGACAATATCAGATATTTTTTGTTAATGAAATGTTGAATTCAATTTGAAGTTTTAAAGTAGGGTTTACATTTGAGATGTGTACAGTTGAAACACTTTAAATAACTTGCGTACACAAGAACCCAGAGCCGTGATATTTGCTCCACACATGTGTTTTAGTGTTCTCTTTAATCGTGGGAAATTTTAAATGTGTGCGTCTTTCCACTCCAAAGATATCGGCAAAAGTTTTTGAAAATAAATTTGAATTTCAACATGTCCCTTCCACGAACAGCTTATTAAGTTGGCTTGGGAAAGCCAACTTACTGATGTAGCATTTAAACTTATTATTATTCTTCCGAGACTGAATTTCTGACTGCTACTCCTCCTAGAACTTTAACTCTGCAAACTCCAAACTCGCACCATATCGCCGAACTATTCTGAATCGAGTTGCTATATCTTTTCTAAGCGATCGCGTTTACGATAATCGGACGAAAAAACGCATGGACAATGCATGGCGGAAAACTTCGACGGGTCGTAGCGCAGAGCGAGAATTTCGTAGAAACTTGTGAATCACAACATTTGAAGAGGCTATCAAGCTGAGAGAGAACATACCCCGCAGTGGGGTATAAGTTTTACCCCTGGGGCGCAAGAGCCCCCCAAAATTGTCCCATAGACTTACATGGTGAGGGGACGGCCCATGAAACAGCATCTGAGCACAAACGTTTATACTACAATGGTAATTTACATAGGAAATTATCTATTGACTCTTTCTATCTACTGAATCTATCTATCTATCTATCTATCTATCTATCTATCTATCTATCTATCTATCTATCTATCTATCTATCTATCTATCTATCTATCTATCTATCTGTCTGTCTATCTGTCTGTCTATCTATCTATCTGTCTATCTGTCTGTCTATCTATCTATCTATCTATCTATCTATCTATCTATCTATCTATCTATCTATCTATCTATCTATCTACTGACTCTATCTATCTATCTATCTATCTATCTATCTATCTATCTATCTATCTATCTATCTATCTATCTATCTATCTATCTATCTATCTATATATCTATCTATCTACTGACTCTATCTATCTATCTATCTATCTATCTATCTATCTATCTATCTATCTATCTATCTATCTATCTATCTATCTATCTATCTATCTAATCTACTGACTCTTTCTATCTATCTATCTATCTATCTATCTATCTATCTATCTATCTATCTATCTATCTATCTATCTATCTATCTATCTATCTATCTACTGACTCTATCTATCTATCTATCTATCTATCTATCTATCTATCTATCTATCTATCTATCTATCTATCTATCTATCTATCTATCTATCTATCTATATCTATCTGTCTATCTATCTATCTATCTACTGACTCTTTCTATCTATCTATCTATCTATCTATCTATCTATCTATCTATCTATCTATCTATCTATCTATCTATCTATCTATCTATCTATCTATCTATCTATCTATCTATCTATCTATCTATCTACTGACTCTATCTATCTATCTATCTATCTATCTATCTATCTATCTATCTATCTATCTATCTATCTATCTATCTATCTATCTATCTATCTATCTATCTATCTATCTATCTATCTATCTACTGACTCTATCTATCTATCTATCTATCTATCTATCTATCTATCTATCTATCTATCTATCTATCTATCTATCTATCTATCTACTGACTCTTTCTATCTATCTATCTATCTATCTATCTATCTATCTATCTATCTATCTATCTATCTATCTATCTATCTATCTATCTGTCTATCTATCTATCTACTGACTCTATCTATCTATCTATCTATCTATCTATCTATCTATCTATCTATCTATGCTAGCAACATGCTAGCAAGATGCTAATCATGCTAAAATCATGCTAGCAACATGCTAATCATGCTAGCAACATGCTAGTCACATGCCAATCATGCTAAAATCATGCTAGCAAACATGTTAATCAAGCTAGCAACATGCTAATCATGCTAACAACATGCTAGCAACATGCTAATAATGCTAGCAACATGCTAGCAATATGCTAATCATGCTAGCAACATGCTAGTAACATGCTAATCATGCTAGCAACATGCTAGCAAAAATGCTAATCATGTTAGCAACATGCTAGCCACATGCAAATCATGCTAGCAAACATGCTAGCAACACGCTAATCATGCTAAAATCATGCTACCAACATGCTAATCACGCTAACAACATGCTAGCAACATGCTAATCATGCTAAAATCAAACTAGCAACATGCTAGCAAACATGCTACTCATGCTAGCAAACATGCTACTCATGCTAGCAAACATGCTAGCAACATGCTAATCATGCTAACAACATGCTAGCAACATGCTAATCATACTAGCCACATGCTATTAACATGCTAATCCGGCTAGCGACATGCTAACAACATTATAATCATGTTAAAATAATACTAGCAAACATGCTAACAACATTATAATCATGTTAAAATAATACTAGCAAACATGCTAGCAACATGCTAATCATGCTAAAATAATGCTAGCAAACATGCTCGCAACATGCTAGCAACATGCTAATCATGCTAATAATACGCTAGTCGTATGTTAATCATGCTAGCAACATGCTAATCATGCTAGCAACATGCTAGTCACATGCTAATCATGTTTGCAACATGCTAGCAACATGCTAACAACATGCTAGCGACATGCTAGCAAACATGCTAAACATGCTAGCAACATGCTAGCAACATGCTAATCATGTTAAAATATGCTAGCAACATGCTAACAACATGCTAATCATGCTTGCAAAACATGCTAATCATGCTAAAATCATGCGAACAACATGCTAATCGTGCTAGCAAACATGCTAGTCACATGCTAATCATGCTAGCAACATGCTAATCATGCTAGCAACATGCTAATCATGCTAGCAACATGCTAGCAACATGATAATCATGCTAGCGACATGCTAACAACATGATAATCATACTAAAATCATGCTAGCAACATGCTACTCACATGCTAATCATGCTAGCATACATGCTAGCAACATGCTAATCATGCTAGCAACATGATAGCAATATGCTAATCATGCTAAAATCATGCTAGCAACATGCTAGTCACATGCTTATCATGCTAGCAACATGCTAGCAATATGCTAATCATGCTAGCAAACATGCTAGTAACATGCTAATCATGCTAGCAGCATGATAGCAACATGCTAATCATGCTAAAATCATGCTAGCAACATGCTAACAACATGCTAGCAAACATGCTAATAATGCTAGAAACATGCTAGCAATATGCTAATCATGCTAACAACATGCTAGTCATGCTAATATCATGCTATCAACATGCTAGTCACATGCTAATCATGCTAGCAACATAGCAACATGCTGGGAACATGCTAATCATGCTAGCAAACATGCTAGCAACATGCTAATCATGCTAAAATCATGCTACCAACATGCTAATCACGCTAACAACATGCTAGCGACATGCTAACAACATTATAATCATGTTAAAATAATACTAGCAAACATGCTAGCAACATGCTAATCATGCTAAAATAATGCTAGCAAACATGCTAGCAACATGCTAATCATGCTAGCAATATGCTAGTCGTATGCTATTCATGCTAGCAACATGCTAGTCACATGCTAATCATGTTTGCAACATGCTAGCAACATGCTAACAACATGCTAGCGACATGCTAGCAAACATGCTAACAACATGCTAATCATGTTAAAATATGCTAGCAACATGCTAACAACATGCTAATCATGCTTGCAAAACATGCTAATCATGCTAAAATCATGCGAACAACATGCTAATCATGCTAATCATGCTA
>JAPDDL010001681.1:0-23290 GCA_027422435.1 Schizopygopsis pylzovi | reverse complement strand
GTCAACGCTGCGGCGCCCGGGGGGCAGTTGGGGGTTCAGTGCCTTGCTCAAGGCTCTCACCTCAGTCGTGGACATTTCCTGCCGGAGCCGAGAACCCACAACCTCAGATTACAAGTCCAGCGCTCTATCCATTAGGCCACGACTGCCCCTCGATTATAACTTACAGTTATACTGTGTTACTTCACATACAGTGTGGCTCAGTGAAAAGTAATGCAATTCTAATAAAAATACACAAACATATAAAGTCATACTCAATTTTATCTGAAATTCCTTTAAATGTCAGATTTTTCTCTGAGATATGAATGAATGAAATACTATGTTTCATTATTATTATACTCCAAATATATTTTTGAGATCACAATATAGCCAGATGGTGCTGTTGTGTGCCTCTGCAGTAATCATGTAGGCGGTCTCTAAATCAGTGCCTGCATTAAGAGACCCTGTTCAGCCCTTAACAAGTGATACAGCACATGTATGATTCACTGGTAATAAACACTGCAGCATGCTGGGCTTCAAGTAATGCAATTATACAGGTTAAGTTGCACCTTTGTGCATGTATTCTGAGGTCTGCTCTCTCAGCAGCTCAACCTTACAGTATCCTAATCAATCAACAGTAATTAATCTTGGTAATTCCAGAATAATCAAGGCCTCACCCGGATGTCCTCCTTGTCTTTTAGGCAGCATGTGCTGTATCAGACAAGCTAAATATAGATTTGACCCCATTCTCAGACAGCATGACAGCTTACTGCATTTCCTATTGCGCTCTATTAAAAGATGATGCCTTGCACTTTATACAGATTGACTGAAATTAAACTCACTTAAAATCAAATTTCCTTTCAAAGATTTCAATGATAACTTTGATTCATATTCACGGTTAAAGACGAGAGCCACGGTATTTCCTGCAATCAAGTTTATTCATTCAACATTTCACATTACAAATACTTTAAGCATTCTGTTATAAATATTTAACTGCAAGTAATCAAGACTCAACTACCAAAGCACACGTATGACTAACACAACTATAAAATGATATTTCTCTTTACACAACTCCATATGGATTTAAAATATAAAAATTAAAACTTAGAAATGACATAGCAAAAAAAATATTCCTCTTATAAAAATCTATTGATAAATACAACTTCCCATACACAGTTATAAACCATGTGAATTTAAATAAGCAGTTACATAGAGATTTTCTGATATTTTTTCTTATCCTTCTGTAGACATGAAGCACAATATAGTGATTATTAAAACTAGAAAATCTAATAAGTGTACGGATCAAAAACTATAATCGAAATGACAATTACATTCCAATTCAAAATATATCAGTAAATGGTTAAAACATTATTCACTTAATATTTACTTTTTCCATTAGCAGAACCGTTTGGCATTTTGAAAATAAAAGTTTAAACAATAACAGTTATTTTAAAATATAAATAAAATTTAAATTATTAAGGGGTGGGAAGTTTTTAACAGTTAAAAATGGTTATTTGAATTCCTGGAAAGGCTTAGAATATTGGCTACCCAATATTTGGCTAAAAGTAAGTCTTTGAGAACTTTCTCAAGCCGGTTTCGCTTTAAACCAAGGGGGTCTCCCTGTTTCCAAATGGGCAATACAAACTGCTTTGGGAAAAGGTTCGCTATTATAAATTGAAAATTAAAATTAAATTTATTTCCAATAAAATTAACCTTTGTTTCCTCTGTTTATTCAGTTAAACATTGAATTTTAATTGAACCTTCATAAATTGTGATAAAGGTTTCATTTCCATTAACTTCTTAAAAATTTAAATTTTTTCCCTAAGCCAAAAAGGGGGGTTCATCTTCTCCATTTAACGTAGTTGGGTGGTAATTTTCACAGTAACCGTTAGGCATCAACAAATTTTCCCAAGCAGAACACGGGATTTGAAATATTAAGTTTCAACAATAAGACCTAAAAATTTTTTTAAAAGGGGGCAAGTTTTTTTTTTTTTATCAAAATTAAAATGGTCTTTAAATTCGGAAAGGATTGTATTGGCTACCCAAATTGGTAAAAGAATTTGAAACGGGTTTTAAAGCCAAGGTGGCGCAACCGGGGCCTTTCCTGCCAAAAGGCTTCACAAAACCTTAAAAGCGCCATTTTTGGTTAAAATAAATTAGCCAATTAAAAGTTTGGTTTTACTAACTTTTTTCAGTTAAAACATAATTTTGAATTGAGGAATAAAGGTGTGAGCGTTTATTTCCCTTGGGAAGTTTTAAAAATTCCCTAAGAAACCCGGCCGGTTCAACTGTCCATTTCACGGACGCGAGTTAATTTCAAGAACCGTTTGGCCCCCACAGGTTGGCAATTGGCAGGGGTAATACCAATTCCGGCCTAAAAATCGGGTTTGAAAAGCCAACTTTCGTTGTTAACCCAGTCCCAACCCAACTTTGAGAAAGATTAAGGCTATTTTTTTATGCCGGAATAAGGAGTTCAAGTAACGCACCACCTTTGCCGAAACGGCCCACCACAAAATTAATAAATTTTTATTAAAATATATTAATATTAAATTTATACAAATCTTTAGGGAAAAGCCATATTATATAAAATAGGTTTGGACTTTTTAAATGAAACCTTAAAATTTTAATGGAATTTATTCAAACCGTTCCTGGCCCCTGGTGGAATTCCGGCAAGGTTTCACCGCCAAAATTCTGAAAATCATCTTCTTCCATATCCCACTTAACCCAACTTTAAAAAAATTAACCCCTTAATTTGTTTTTCCCTTAAATCTCCTTGTTAACGGAGAGGTTAATTTAAGGCCCACCCTAATTTTTTTTTATAAATTTTAAATTTTTAATTTTGAACTTCTGGGTTTCGCCTTTAAATAAAAAACGGGTCAAATTAAACTTATTATTTTTAATTAATTCCCGTTCCTGGCTTGGAAACCCAACAAGTTTTTAAAATTTCTAAAACCTTCTTTCCCATAAATTGCTTTATTTTAAAAAATATTTTTAAATTTTTTTTTCCCAAATTTTTTTAATATAATTTGTATTAATTTTTTTTTTATTAAATTTTAAAATTTTTCGCTTTGAACGGTTTTTTTTTAAAAAAGGGTAAATTTAATAATTATTAAATATTAAATTTTGTTCTGTTTTGGACAAAAGTTTTTTTTAAATTTATTTCAATTATTTTAAAATGTTTATTCTTATTTTATGCAAAGTTGATTTTTAAAAAATTATTTTAAAATAATTATTTTAATTTTTGTTTGCAATTTAAAGTTTTTTTAAAATACATATTATTTTTTAATTAATATAAATATTTGAAAATTTGTTCTGTTTTTACAATTGTTTTTTAAATATTAATTTCAATTAATTTAAATTTTATTCTGTATTTGACAAGTTGATTAATTTTTTAAATAATTTTAAAATTAATATTTTAAATTTTGTTTTGACAATAAAGGTTATTTAAATAATTTTAAATGGGAAAAAAATATTTGAAAGTTCTGCATTTCAAGGCCAAAACAAATTTATTAAATTTAACAATAAGGGAAAATTTATTTGATTTAAGTTGAACATTTTTAACCAAAATTAATTTAATTAAAATTTGCTGCCGACCAAATAATTTGATTAAGTTTTGGGAACCTCGGGAGCGCAAAATCATTTGATTAAGGTCTGAACATCGGGAGCGCAAATCATTTGATTAAGATCTGAACATCGGGAGCGCAAAATCATTTGATTAAGGTCTGAACATCGGGAGCGCGCAACGCAAATCATTTGATTAAGGTCTGAACATCGGGAGCGCCAAAATCATTTGATTAAGGTCTGAACATCGGGAGCGCCAAAATCATTTGATTAAGGTCTGAACATCAGGGGAGCGCAAATCATTTGATTAAGGTCTGAACATCGGGAGCGCCAAATCATTTGATTAAGGTCTGAACCTCGGGAGCGCCAAAATCATTTGATTAAGGTCTGAACATCGGGAGCGCCAAAATCATTTGATTAAGGTCTGAACATCGGGAGCGCAAATCATTTGATTAAGGTCTGAACATCGGGAGCGCAAATCATTTGATTAAGATCTGAACATCGGGAGCGCAAATCATTTGATTAAGGTCTGAACATCGGGAGCGCAAATCATTTGATTAAGATCTGAACATCCGGAGCGCAAATCATTTGATTAAGGTCTGAACTTCGGGAGCGTGGAGCACAAATCATTTGATTAAGGTCTGAACATCGGGAGCGCGGAGCGCAAATCATTTGATTAAGGTCTGAACATCGGGAACGCGGAGCGCAAATCATTTGATTAAGGTCTGAACCTCGGGAGCGCGCAACGCAAATCATTTAATTAAGGTCTGAACATCCGGGGCGCAAATCATTTGATTAAGGTCTGAACATCGGGAGCGCAAATCATTGGATTAAGGTCTGAACTTCGGGAGCGTGGAGCACAAATCATTTGATTAAGGTCTGAACATCCGGGGCGCAAATCATTTGATTAAGGTCTGAACATCGGGAGCGCAAATAATTTTATTAAGATCTGAACGTCGGGAGCGCGGAGCGCAAATCATTTGATTAAGGTCTGAACTTCGGGAACGCGGAGCGCAAATCATCTGATTAAGGTCTGAACGTCGGGAACGCGGAGCGCAAATCATTTGATTAAGGTCTGAACATCGGGAGCGCGCAGCGCAAATCATTTGATTAAGGTCTGAACATTGGGAACGCGGAGCGCAAATCATTTAATAACAGATATATACTTAAACAGACCAATTTTGTTTAACTCTTGAATGTAAACCACATCTGAATAATTGGAAAAGATCAACTCAGATCAGAAAAGGTTGAAGGTCTGTTCCTAAAAATTCTAGGAGTCTGAAATTTGATCTCAGATCAGGGATTAAAAACTCAGAATTGCAAGATATAAATTCAGAATACAATATAATTCCATTAATCATGATACATTTTACATTATTATAATTATATTTTTATTTCCTGGTGAAAATTTAACTCCAAGTACATAACAAGTAATTGCACAATATACAATGAGATATGAATTCACCATTGCAAAAAACAATTGTGATAAAATAACGCAATTATTTTATTTTTTCATCTTTGTGGCTTCCATAAATAACAGTATGTCAGTAAAGTGTTGCTTGTGTTTTTCAATAAAACAGACACGAGGACTTTTATCTGATATGTTAAAAATGTGAGGGAAAGCTCCTCTTGTCTCGACATGTCTCACTGAATAAACAAACATGACTGGGCAAGAATTTTCATACTGTGCTGAATCTGACACATGTCACCATATGACCATCATCCTAGAGTTACTAATCTCTTCCATCTTTATTTGACCCTCTAACTCTAGCACTCTCGTCTCTATTCTAATTCTATTTGATCTAATCTGTCTTCTATTTATTTAAAAAAAAAACACACATTTGACCCTCTATCAATTGCATAATTATTCTCTAACTGCTAGCTTTTCTTGTACAACTAACAGTCTTTTTTCTATATTCTATAAACTCGTTTTCTTAACAAAAAAATATACAATAAAAAAACATTCCTACGTTTACTGCTTTAAGCTAACCAGGACTTGTAATAGCACTTGCATGTTGTTGCTCTTTTGTTGGTTTTGATTGTTTCTATAATGTCCTCATTTATAAGTCGCTTTGGAAAATAGCGTCAGCTATATTACTAAATAAAAAAAAAGTGTTTTACTGAAGGTTTCTAGACGTTCTGGCCGCTTGTAAGGATCCTGCTGATCTTTCAGGAGAAGTTCTTATAAACGGAGCTCCACAACCTCCAAACTACAAATGTCTGCAGCAGCAGTTTTAACATTACGTGACATGACATCTGACGCACAGACGCCATGACATCTGACGCACCACATGCCAAACCTGTGGCATAAACCTGTGACATCTGACGCACCACATGCCAAACCTGTGGCATAAACTTGTGACATCTGACGCACCACATTGTGACATCACCTAAATTTATATAGCGCTTTTAACAATACAAATTGTAACAAAGCACTGCACAATATCAAAATAGGCAAATTGTGTCAATAATGTAAAATGACAGGATTTAAAAATCAATTATCAGCTGAATAAATTTCATTATTGAATTTAGTAATGGCATTGTCCAGCTAAGTTCAGTTTAAATAATATCTGTGCAATCAAGTCGATGATTGTGCTGCAAGTGAAGTGTCCCCAACTAAGCAAGCCAGAGGCGACAGCGGCAAGTAAGAATTCATTTACTTGAATACGCTTTCAAAATATTGGCAGTGAGATCTGTGCAATACTTTCTCCCAGAGACCTTTACAGTGTACTTCTAATATAACTATTACTTTCAACGTGTCTCACCTCACAAACTCTCCTTCAGCCGTTATAACCTTTAACATTCTCTGATTTATATTTGTAAAAATACCACTGAAATTATAGGTGTTTTCACTTTTATGTATTCACATATTTTCCTACTTGAGTTCATGCTGCTGTGATTACAATGTAAATATTAAGTGAATAATGTTTTAACCATTTACTGATATATTTTGAATTGGAATGTAATTGTCATTTCGATTATAGTTTTTGATCCGTACACTTATTAGATTTTCTAGTTTTAATAATCACTATATTGTGCTTCATGTCTACAGAAGGATAAGAAAAAAATATCAGAAAATCTCTATGTAACTGCTTATTTAAATTCACATAGTTTATAACTGTGTATGGGAAGTTGTATTTATCAATAGATTTTTATAAGAGGAATAATTTTTTTGCTATGTCATTTCTAAGTTTTTATTTTTATATTTTAAATCCATATGGAGTTGTGTAAAGAGAAATATCATTTTATAGTTGTGTTAGTCATACGTGTGCTTTGGTAGTTGAGTCTTGATTACTTGCAGTTAAATATTTATAACAGAATGCTTAAAGTATTTGTAATGTGAAATGTTGAATGAATAAACTTGATTGCAGGAAATACCGTGGCTCTCGTCTTTAACCGTGAATATGAATCAAAGTTATCATTGAAATCTTTGAAAGGAAATTTGATTTTAAGTGAGTTTAATTTCAGTCAATCTGTATAAAGTGCAAGGCATCATCTTTTAATAGAGCGCAATAGGAAATGCAGTAAGCTGCCATGCTGTCTGAGAATGGGGTCAAATCTATATTTAGCTTGTCTGATACAGCACATGCTGCCTAAAAGACAAGGAGGACATCCGGGTGAGGCCTTGATTATTCTGGAATTACCAAGATTAATTACTGTTGATTGATTAGGATACTGTAAGGTTGAGCTGCTGAGAGAGCAGACCTCAGAATATATGCACAAAGGTGCAACTTAACCTGTATAATTGCATTACTTGAAGCCCAGCATGCTGCAGTGTTTATTACCAGTGAATCATACATGTGCTGTATCACTTGTTAAGGGCTGAACAGGGTCTCTTAATGCAGGCACTGATTTAGAGACCGCCTACATGATTACTGCAGAGGCACACAACAGCACCATCTGGCTATATTGTGATCTCGAAAATATATTTGGAGTATAATAATAATGAAACATAGTATTTCATTCATTCATATCTCAGAGAAAAATCTGACATTTAAAGGAATTTCAGATAAAATTGAGTATGACTTTATATGTTTGTGTATTTTTATTAGAATTGCATTACTTTTCACTGAGCCACACTGTATGTGAAGTAACACAGTATAACTGTAAGTTATAATCGAGGTGCAGTCGTGGCCTAATGGATAGAGCGCTGGACTTGTAATCTGAGGTTGTGGGTTCTCGGCTCCGGCAGGAATTGTCCACGACTGAGGTGAGACCCTTGAGCAAGGCACTGAACCCCCAACTGCCCCCCGGGCGCCGCAGCGTTGACTGCCCACTGCTCCAGGTGTGTGTGTGTGTGTGTGTGTGTGTGTGTGTGTGTGTGTGTTTCCACTGCTCCAGGTGTGTGTGTGTGTGTGTGCCCACTGCTCCATTTTTTTTTGGGGGGGGGGTGTGTGTGTGTGTGTGTGTGTGTGTGTGTGTGTGTGTGTGTGGTGTGTGTGTGTGTGTGTGTGTGTGTGTGTGTGTGTGTGTGTGTGTGTGTGTGTGTGTGTGTGTCCGCTGCTCCAGGTGTGTGTCCACTGCTCCAGGTGTGTATGTGTCCACTGCTCCAGGTTTGTGTGAGTGTGTGTGTCCACTGCTCCAGGTGTGTGTGTGTCTGTCCACTGCTCCAGGTGTGTGTGCTCTTGGATGGGTTAAATGCAGAGCACACATTTCACTGCTGGTTATACTCTGGATAACTGTGTATGTGACAAATAAACAATTCTTCGTCTTCTTCTTCTAACTGCTGGGTCTTCATACCTGTGCTGTACAGCTCAAACATCAGCAGACCTTTAAGGCCAAACCACAACAGTAGCAACAATTAAAACGTGACAATATAAATAGTTAGTGAGTTTACCTGCATTAACAGTCTTCTCGTCAGGGTTTGGCAGGTCAGCAGCTCCCAAAAGGTGTCCGGACCTTGCTGTAGAAATACATTCACAGTCAGAACAGACTGGCCTCTAGTGGACAACACATGAACACACACTGAACAAGCTGCTGAACATTTTAGGAAATGATGCACAGAAATCATCTTATATTTTTACCATTTGAAATAGTTGTTTTCAATGTGAATATATTGTAAAATAGAATTTTATTCCTGTGATCAAAGCTGCATTTTCAGCATCAGTCTTCAGTGTCACGTGATCCTTCAGAAATCATTCTAATATGCTGATTTGCTGCTCAAGAAACATTTCTGATTATTATCATGTTGAAAACGGTTGATATTTTTGCGACCTACATTTTATTTTTCAGGATTCTTTGAAGAATAAAAAACAGCGTTTATTTGAAATAGAAACCTTTTGTAACATTATAAATGTCTTTACTGTCACTTTTAATCAATATAATGTGTCCTTGTGTCACAATGTATCATTTAACAATAATTGAAATATTTTTTTTCTGTATTTGACAGTTGATTTAATTTTTTTTAAATACATTTTATTTTAATATTAATTAAAATATTTGTTCTGTTCGACAATAAGGTTGATTATATTTTGATCGGGAACCTCGGGAGCGCGCAGCGCAAATCATTTGATTGAGGTCTGAATTTCGGGAGCGCGCAGCGCAAATCATTTGATTAAGGTCTGAACTTCGGGAGCGCGCAGCGCAAATCATTTGATTAAGGTCTGAACTTCGGGAGCGCAGAGCGCAAATCATTTGATTAAGGTCTGAACATCGGGAGCGCGCAGCGCAAATCATTTGATTAAGGTCTGAACGTCGGGAGCGCGGAGCGCAAATCATTTGATTAAGGTCTGAACGTCGGGAGCGCGCAGCGCAAATCATTTGATTAAGGTCTGAACATCGGGAGCGCAAATCATTTGATTAAGGTCTGAACCTCGGGAGCGCGCAGCGCAAATCATTTGATTAAGGTCTCAACTTCGGGAGCGCGGAGCGCAAATCATTTGATTAAGGTCTGAACGTCGGGAGCGCGGAGCGCAAATCATTTAATTAAGATCTGAACCTCGGGAGCGTGGAGCGCAAATCATTTGATTAAGGTCTGAACCTCGGGAGCGCGCAGCGCAAATCATTTGATTAAGGTCTGAACGTCGGGAGCGCAAATCATTTGATTAAGGTCTGAACTTCGGGAGCGCGCAGCGCAAATCGTTTGATTAAGGTCTGAACTTCGGGAGCGCGCAGCGCAAATCCTTTGATTAAGGTCTGAACTTCGGGAGCGCAGAGCGCAAATCATTTGATTAAGGTCTGAACATCGGGAGCGCGCAGCGCAAATCATTTGATTAAGGTCTGAACATCGGGAGCGCGGAGCGCAAATCATTTGATTAAGGTCTGAACGTCGGGAGCGCGCAGCGCAAATCATTTGATTAAGGTCTGAACATCGGGAGCGCAAATCATTTGATTAAGGTCTGAACCTCGGTAGCGCGCAGCGCAAATCATTTGATTAAGGTCTGAACTTCGGGAGCATGGAGCGCAAATTATTTGATTAAGGTCTGAACATCGGGAGCGCGGAGCGCAAATCGTTTGATAACAGATATATACTTAAACAGACCAATTTTGATTAACTCTTGAATGAAAAAAGTGTTTTACCCCAAAAATGTTGTTGAGCTACAGGAATGATAATGAAAGGGTTACTCTAGAACAGCAAGAGTGTGAAACAGACACACACACATAGAGAAAGAGAAGGTTATATATACACATTTATAAAAAATATATATTTTAATGATGTACAAGCATTTGTAAAATAATTATAAAACTATATTTAAGGTACAATGTGTATCATCTGATTTGATTATGTATTTGTCATTCTAACTGATGAAAAGTGAGAAGATTAAGGATTCGGCTTAAAAGTTGACTTCATCTATTGGACAACATTTGTATTACAGCCTTCTTCTGTCAGCTGAAATGTCTGATGTTTTTAATTTGCTGTCAGCTTCCTGATCATCGGATATTCATAAAAAAAGCAAGTTTTCTCAGAATGACTTGTAGTCATATAGTCAAATAAGTAGAACATTTTGAGGCATTTGAACAATGCCTTTAAAGAAAAGTACGATTTCGTTTTTTACCATTATTTTAATAAAATGCCATGGCAACACAATTCAAGAAATCCCCAAAACCTTCGCAATTTAGTATCTTCAATATTTTGGCATCATCTTAACAACGTTTGGTGTGAATTGCGTGATTCTTCTAGGAAGAATAGGCAATAATACACAGCCTGAATAAAAAAAAATATCCACATTTACACAAAAGAAATCCACAAACCAAAATAGCTGACTACCTGTTGGTCGTAGCTAATGTTCCTGCTCGAAGAGAACAATAGATCAAAAGGTGGCGCCTCTAGAGCTCATGCTCTAAGTTTTTCCAGTGTCTAACTATCATTAATACTGATGAGTGTGTCGAGTTTCATGGCAACAGTATTTAAGATATCAAGAATCCCTTCACAGTAGGGCTGGGTGATAAAACGATGAAAATAATCATCACAATATAAGTCTCCTTGATAAAACGATAAAAAAGCTCGATAAATATTCAATATATAATGTTTATGCAGAAAAGCGGAGCGAAACAATGCTACACTGATAAATGTAATTGCTGAGCTTACTAAAATGATTAAGTAAACTTAACTTATTTTATTAAGTTTGTTGACATTACTTAGTTTAACTAAGTAATTCCAACTTTTTCCCCACACAAAGTGCTTAAACTCAACTTGTTCATTTAGCTCAACTTAAAAGTTTAAGTATTGTGAATGCACCAGATATACAGTAGGTGGCGGTAATGAGCTCAGTGAGAGCTCATTAATTGGACGAAGAAGAAGACTGCACATGCACTTGGTTCAGATAGCAGGTTCATTAATTTGCACGTGGCTGGATAAGATGATGATGAGGTAAGTCTCATTTTTTATAGTTTAACTGCTACATTTTCATTACAAAATAGCAATATACCATTCAAAGTTTATAAACAGTAGTATTTTGTTAATATATTGATATAAAATCGATGGATGACGTTGGATTGCTCTTAGCAATCTAATAATTGGTAATCGTCTCGCTTTAAAGATAAACGTGTTTTAGGTCAACAGACAAGTTACAGAGGTGGATAGAGTAACAAAAACTTAAGTAAAATACAAGTAATTGTGTAAATGATTAGTTGAAGTTATAGTCTTAATAATTACTTGAGTAAAAGGAAAAGGTATGCAATGGAAAAGTAAAAAGTTTATAATTAGTGTTGATGTCGTTTATATATATATATATATAACAACTGTTTTCAGATTAATGACGGACGAGTGAAGCTCTGTACATGTGTAACGTTACTCATACCCGCAATTTAACATTTGAGCATAGTATACAGGATTTTTGCCTTCTGTTCTAAAATACAATAATGTGTAAGGTTATATATTCTGCAAGCACGTGTGTCTAAGCGACATTGTTTTTTTCTTAACCCTCTGGGCTTCTTTGTAAATGAACCTGAGAAGAAAAGAGTTGGTTGAAAAGGAGCCTTCAGTAAAAGAGACTTTACAAAGATGGCCAGCACTCTTCAGGGAAAGTCAGGTAATTAAGACACATTTTATCTAGGGCATGTAAAAATGTTTTAAGTCTTAATGAGTTGTTTCTTTTGTTCTCCTTTTCGTAGATTATTGCTGAGTTCAACCGGATCACAAGCAAAAACCTCAAGCAAGAATTCTTCTCAGTCCTTGATAAACATACTTCTCGTTTTCGGGAAGTTTTCGAATCCAAGAAAGGCACAGCTGGAAAAAAGCTCTCGGAGTATCTAATGCAAATGAAGTCTGCAGTAAGTGTGTTTTTTTTTTCTTTTAACAATAGTGTAAGTCCATTTGTCAACTTTAAAGTGATCTGTTTTCACTGTTGATCTTGATGTTTTATGTATTATTTGTTAGAACATCACTGAGGTCACTGCTCGACGGACAGCAGTTCTCCGTGGTCTTGCTGTCCTTCTTGGTGAAGACACTACAGACTTCTTCAAAACATGCTTTGTAAGTATTCTTCTAATTTAATATCTGTAAAAAGTGCTACAAGAAATATGTCCCAATTTTTCTGTCAGCGTTACGTTTATTTAAGAGATCTTATATAAAGTACATTGAAGATAAATAAAATCCAAGTACAATATATTCTTTGTTTTCCATAACATTTGATCAAATAAATCTTAAAATGTGGATGAAACTGTTTTCAAACTATACAAATCTCATATAGAATAGTGTCTTGAATTTTTCCAATTCAATTTCAATCCAACTACTCCGCACAAAGAGGTCTCTATATATAGCCATTCCTTACCAATGTCTCGTGACAGTTTTAGCAGCATCCCTTCTCCACCCTATCGCCTCACTCTCTGCTGGTATAGACGGTTTCAGCAGTAACAACAAAAACAAACACCTTTCGATGACCAATAATTAGCGTTAAATAATAAGTGAACAATTAAAAGGATATGGGAAGGATCTCATTTTGTTACAAACCTGTATACATTTCTTTGTTCTGATGAACACGAAGGAAGATATTTTGAGGAATGTTTGAAACCAAACCGATCATGGGATGGATGTAACTGTTTTACTGAAAAAATATTGCTATTAAATGTTTCAATTATGCTTTTGCTGAAAAGGTCCAAATTATCATTGACAATTCCCACTGAAGCCCTGTTACAAAATTAAATGTTACTTCAAGAAGACAGCACCTTAAGCAGTTTACATTTTTAAAAGGAACATACACTTGTTTGCGTTTGCAATATAAGAATGTATTTTAATATTGCTTTTTTTTCTTTCTTAGGACATTGATATTGTTGCACCTCAAGTATCGATAGGAATTCTCACTGTGGTGCCAGAGGACAGCCCGATGTCTCCACAAGGTTTGCCATTGGAGGTCACTGATACAGCAATACTTTTGGAGGGTGTTATAGCAATGGATGGACTTGAGAATGTTCCACATGCCATGTGTTTTGTTTTTGGGCTGATCTATGCTTTAAATATGGAGTACCCTTCACAGCTTAAAAACACTTTTGAGTTCATTCAAAGGGTTTTTCTTTCCCTGGGGCACAAATCTCTCAAGCCAAAACTGCAATCACTAAAAAACCTACTGATGTTTTAATGTGTTTTTGTGTTTCGGATGGCAGAAACAAGACCTTGTAACTGTAGGTCTGTTTTTTGTGTGTAAGTGTTTCTGATGGCAGAAACAAGACCATGTTACTGTAGGTCTGTTGTTGTATTTTTTTGAGTTTTAATCAGTCACCTGCCAACCTGGATACAAAACCAAAACTCCAGTCACTAAAAGCTTTGTAGTCAAGAATTTGTTCAATATGTTTTTAATAGCAGAAACAAGACTGTCTTAGGTCTATTGTTGCCTTTTGGGTGTTGTATCCAGATTGATGGGTGACTGATTAAAATCTCAATACCCTCAACTTAAAAACCTTGATTTTTAATCCATTTTTGTTTTATGCTTCTGATGGCAGAAAAAAGACCATGTTATTGTAGGTCTGTTGTTGCACTTTGGGTGTTTTATCCAGGTTGATGGGTGACTGATTAAAACAAATCTATGTTTTATTTAAAATGTTTAGTGTTTGCAGAAACAAGGATTTGTTACTGTATGTCTGTTGCATGTTGAGTTTTTTTTTTTTAGTCATCCATCAACTTGGGTATAAATCCTAGAAAAACAAAACGTCTAGGTTACTTGCGTAACCCCCGTTCCCTGAAGGAGGGAACGGAGACGTAACGTCAGAGTGACTGACTAATGGGATCTCGCCGGAGAGCCCAATCACCTTCGAGTGTTAACAAAACAAGCCAATGACAGTTGGCGTGCGTGTTTCGCCACGCGCACTCCGCCCCGCGGTGCGGGTATAAAAGGAGAGCACGTGCAAACGCACATCAGTTTTTCGCTGAGGAGCCGAGACTGTGTGCCCCGGCCGTACAGCGGTGGTACAGCAACTATGGCGACGGGACGTTACGTCTCCGTTCCCTCCTTCAGGGAACGGGGGTTACGCAAGTAACCTAGACGTTCCCTATCAGTCAGTCACGTTCGACGTAACGTCAGAGTGACTGACTAATGGGATCCCTTGGAAAACGCCACTATTGCTGACCCCCTCCAGTGCTCTGCAGAAGCCGGCAAGTCCCCCCACACCAGCTGGGATGGAAGATAGGACAGGGTTTAGGCAGAGATAACCGCCACTGCTGTTCCGCTCAGTGGGTAGAATAACACTGGGAAAGCGTACCCCAAGTAGGGGGAAACGCTACGGAGCCACATCCCGCATAAGGAGGTATCATGTGGAGATTACACATATGGACTGGCCGAGGGCAGTACTACATACGGGAGTCTCTGAGGTAGACTCAGCCCGCCCGGGGTGAGGTAGCTACACAGCAGAGTGGGCAGAAGGTTTCTGCCAGGGAAGACACGGGCTCACCAAGGGGGGGAAGCCGTACCGTGGAAGAATACACATGTGGGATCACCAAAGGGGAATCACTACACACGGGCACCTAGCCCAGCACAGGGGTTGACCTTGGGCAACGTACGAGTACTGGACCTGGCGTCTGGTGCTCCGCCACACCTGACTGCCGAGGGTGCGGGAGGAACTTCAACAGGGTTCGCCGTGGGGAACTGAACTGAGAAGCAACAAGGCGCACGTATCCGGTCCGTAGAGGGGAATGGCGCAGCAAGCGTGATTGACACCGAGCGGGTTTCCAGTGTTACTGGCCATCCGAGACAAGTACACGGGAAGACACTGGCTCTATACGGAGATTGTAAAACCTCGCAAACGTATTAGGTGTCGCCCAGCCGGCAGCTTTACAAATGTCTGCTATTGAGGCGCCTCGTGCCAGAGCCCAAGAGGAAGCAACGCCTCTCGTAGAGTGTGCTCTCACACCAAGGGGGCACGGTAAGCGCCGGGCCTGATAGGCCAAGACTATAGCCTCCACTATCCAGTGGGCGAGTCTTTGTTTGGAGACAGCTCTTCCCTTCTGCTGTCCTCCGAAGCAGACAAAGAGCTGGTCTGAGGTCCTGAAGCTCTGCGTGCGGTCCACATAGATGCGCAAGGCACGAACGGGACAGAGCAGAGCAATGGCTGGGTCTGCCTCCTCCCGGGGCAGCGCTTGCAAGTTCACCACCTGGTCCCTGAAGGGCATGGTGGGAACTTTGGGCACATATCCAGGCCGGGGTCTCAGGACAACGTGAGAGTCAGCCGGCCCGAATTCTAGGCACGAATCGTCGACCGAAAATGCTTGCAGGTCCCCTACCCTCTTGACTGTGGCCAATGCCGAGAGGAGCACTGTCTTCAAAGACAGAAACTTAAGCTCTACTGACTGCAGAGACTCAAAGGGGGCCCCCCTCAAGGCCGACAGGACCGAGGGGAGATCCCAAGAGGGTACCAGGTGAGGGCGCGGAGGATTTAGCCTCCTTGCCCCTCTGAGGAACCTGATGACCAGGTCGTGTTTCCCCAGAGACTTACCGTCTACTGCATCGTGATGTGCGGCAATAGCGGCAACATACACTTTGAGGGTGGAGGGAGACAGCCTTCGCTCCGACCCATCCTGCAGGAAAGAAAGCACGACTGCGATCGGGCATCTACGGGGGTCCTCCCGGCGGGGAGAACACCAATCGACGAACAGGTTCCACTTCAGCCTGTAGGCCTGTCTCGTAGACAGGGCCGTGGCAGAAGTGATAGTGTTTACTACCGCTGGAGGTAGCCCACTTAGAACCTCCGCGTCCCGTCCAAGGACCATACGTGGAGATTCCACAAGTCTGGGCGCGGGTGCCAGAGGGTGCCCCCTCTCTGAGAAAGTAGATCCCTCCTCAGAGGAATTTGCCAAGGAGGGGCTGTCGCGAGGAACATCAGTTCTGGGAACCACGTCCGATTGGGCCAGTAAGGCGCAACCAAGAGGACTTGCTCCTCGTCCTCCCTGACCTTGCACAGGGTCTGTGCGAGAAGGCTCACTGGGGGAAACGCATATTTGCGTAAGCCCCGAGGCCAGCTGCATGCCAGTGCATCTGTACCGAGGGTCCCCTCGGACAGGGAGAAAAACAACTGGCAGTGAGACGTGTCCGGGGAGGCAAGCGTCCCCGAAGCGTCTCCAATTCAGCTGGGGTACCTCGGGGTGGAGTCGCCATTCCCCCAGAAGGGCGTGCTGACGTGAGAGCTCGTCGGCTGCACGATTGAGCTCGCCTGGGACATGAACGGCGCGAAGCGACCTCAGATGCTTCTGACTCCAAAGGAGGAGATGGCGGGCGAGTTGCGACATGCGACGGGAGCGTAGACCGCTTTGATGTACGCAACGGTCGCAGTGTTGTCCGAGCGGACCAGTATATGCTTCTCGTGTAGCAGCGTTCTGAGGCGGCGCAGAGCAAACCATACTGCCAGCAACTCGAGGCAATTGATATGCCACTGCAGCTGGGGCCCTGTCCAGAGCCCTGCGGCTGCGTGCCCGTTGCACATGGCCCCCCAGCCCGTGGCAGAGGCGTCTGTTGAAACAACAACATGCCTGGATACTTGCTCTAGGGGAACTCCTGCCCGAAGAAAAGCAAGGTCCGACCATGGGCTGAAGGTGCGACGGCAGGACGGGGTGAGTGAGACCCGGTACGTGCCGTGGCGCCATGCCCATCTCGGGACTCGGTCGTGAAGCCAACGCTGAAGCGGTCTCATATGAAGCAATCCGAGCGGCGTGATAGCGGCTGAGGATGCCATATGCCCCAGGAGCCTCTGAAAATGTTTCAGTGGAACCGCCCTCTTGCGCTGGAGAGACTCCAGGCATCTCAGCATTGACTGAGCACGCTCCTCTGAGAGACGTGCTGTGAGGTTGACCGAGTCCAACTCCTTGCCGAGAAAAGAGATCCTCTGCATAGGGGAGAGTTTGCTCTTTTCCCGGTTGACCTGAAGCCCCAACCGGCTGAGGTGCCCGAAGGGGAGGGCCTACTGGTATGCTCGCCCCTTTGTACGCAAAGCGGAATCGAGGGAGGATCGAGACATGGAAGTAGGCGTCTTTCAGGTCGATCGCTGCAACCCAATCGAAGGGACGGACGCATGAAAGAGGCGTCTCTGCGTCAACATCTTGAACGGGAGCTTGACAAGGGCCCGGTTCAGAACACGCAGGTCCCAGATTGGATGTAACCCACCGTGTTTCTTGGGAACGATGAAGTAGGGGCCTTTGTAGAGCCCTGACTCCATCTCGGCTGGAGGGGCCGGCTGTATCGCGTCCTTCGCCAGTAGGACTGCGACTTCTGCACGCAAGACAGGGGCATCCTGGCTCAACACTGAGGTGAACCGATTGCCCCTGAACTTGGGAGAACGCCGGGCGAACTGAATCGCGTAGCCGAGTCTGATGGTCCTCAGGAGCCAGCGAGACGGCCTGGGGAGCTCTAGCCAGGCCCCCAGGGGCCGTACAAGCGGGACCAGGGGAGACATAGACGTACCCGCGGTGGGGCAGCGCAGTGGAGCCCAGGGGCCCGACTCGAAAGGCAGAGCGTCTCGAAGTGGGGTCTGAGTGTGTGGTGCAACACTCACCTGGCTCCACGGCTGGGCAGGGGGCGCGGGAGAAGGCATCGCGTCCTCGGACCGGACCCTGCTGCCCACTGGCGAAGAAAGAGGGGGATGGGAATGTGGCCAGTGGCGGAACAGAACAAAAATTCTCCACCCGGCCCTCCTCCGGGGGAAGGAGTGGTGCTATCGCCATCTCCTGAAGAGCAGGATCCCGAGGCTCCGGGTCGCCCGTCCCAGGGACGCCGCCTACCCTGGCACTTCACAGGCTTGGCAGGGGCGGAGGCGGGCCGCGCCGCTTCCCTGCGGCCAGCTCCATGCTGCGGCCATTGTGAAGGCTGCTGTTGTGGCCGAGCTGGAGCGGAGGTGGAGGCCGCAGGAGGGCGCCTTCGGCGACGAGCAGGCGGAGGGTCTGCAGCCGGCGGTGGGGCTGAAGACAGCAGCGAACCGCCGGGGCAGGATGTGACGAAACGCCTCCGTCTGCTTCTGTGCGGCGGAGAACTGTTGGGCAAAGTCCTCCACCGCTTCGCCGAATAGGCCGGCCTGGGAGATCGGGGAGTCCAGGAAGCGGTGCTTGTCGGACTCCCTCATATCCGCCAAGGTCAGCCACAGGTGGCGCTCCTGGACCACTAATGTGGACATCGTCTGACCCAGGGCCCGCGCCGTGACTTTCGTCGCCCTTAGCGCGAGGTCCGTCGCTGTGCGCAGCTCCTGCAACACACCTGGGTCAGCATCACCCTCGTGCAGCTGTTTCAACGCCTTGGCCTGGTGGACCTGCAGGAGGGCCATGGCGTGCAGGGCGGAAGCGGCCTGTCCAGCAGCACCGTAAGCCTTGGCCGTTAGAGCGGACGAGAACTTACAGGCCCTGGGCGGAAGGCGTGGATTACCCCTCCAGGCGGCAGCGCCCTGCGGGCAAAGCTGCATGGCAATGGCGCGCTCGACTGGGGGGACCTCCACCTACCCCTGGGCCACTCCGCCGTCGAGGGTGGTGAGGACGGAGGAGGCACTAGGCCTAGTCGCCTCCTCATGCACTTCCGGGAAGAACGGAACCGGGGGCGGTTGCCGACGTTCGGCCTGCGCCCTCAGGAACCAATCATCCAGCCTCGAGCGCTCGGGAGAAGGCGGACGCCTATAGTGCAGCCCGGTGCTCTCAGCGGCCCGGGAAAGCATAGCGGTCAGTTCTGGATCTGACTCGGGCAACGCTACTCTTCCTGACGGAGGCAGCGCAGCCGAATCGTCCTCTCCAGAACCTAGCTCATCCCCCGATGCAGTGATCGAAAGCCTGTCATCTGCTGGGGCACTGAATGAGATGCTGGGCCCCGCCCTGTCCGAGGACCCCACATACTCATCCGGGAACCCCAGACGGTGCGATGTGCTCGAGGAGTGAGAGGCCCGCGGAGACGCACTCGACAGGGAAGCTCTCACTGTGATCCTCAAATCACCCTGGCCCTGAGCCGAAGTAGTCCTCCGTCCGGAGGAACTAGAACGGGGCAGAGCAAGGGGGATACCCCCACGTCTAGCGAGGAGGTATCTGGAGCGCAACATCGCTATGGTCATGTTCCCACAGAGAGAACATGACTCATCCACGAGCGCTGCCTCAGCGTGCCTAAAGCCCAAGCACGAGTGGCAGCGATCGTGACCATCAGATGAAGTCAGGAACCAATCACATCCAGAAACGCACGAGCGGGAAGCCATCTTTAAAAAGACGCCCGTCGCTCGTGGAGCTCTTTTAGATTTGCTCTTTTAGTTGAAAAACTCTCTTTCAGCAGCGCTGAAGCGCCGAGGGGAGGTAGCAACGTGATCGCTGCTTCTCGCGAATCCAGCACTGGACAGCAACCTCCGCTGACGCGCCGTAACACCAACGCTGTAGTCTTGCTTTGCAGACACTCAGAGATTTGCAAGGCTCGGCTCCGAAGCGAAAAGCTGATGTGCGTTTGCACGTGCTCTCCTTTTATACCCGCACCGCGGGGCGGAGTGCGCGTGGCGAAACACGCACGCCAACTGTCATTGGCTTGTTTTGTTAACACTCGAAGGTGATTGGGCTCTCCGGCGAGATCCCATTAGTCAGTCACTCTGACGTTACGTCAAACGTGACTGACTGATAGGGAACTGTAATTGCTGCATAACTTGGATGTTTTGGTCAAGATGTTTTCTTTGTGTTTCTGATGGCAGAAACAAGACCGTGTTGCAGTAGGTCTGTTGTTGAATTTTTTTGGTAGTTTTAATCAGACACCTACCAACCTGGATGCAAAACCAAAACTTTATTTAGTCAAGATGTGTTTGTTAGTAATAAGAGAAAGATTTAGTCTTGTGTCTGTCTAAAAAAACGTCTGTTGTTTTAATCAGATTTGAGCTGATGGCAGAAACAAGACTGTTGTTGTAGGTCTGTTGTTACACTTTGGGTGTATAATTCTGTCATCCTGGATACAAATCCTAGAAAAAGCAAAACCGTAATTGCTGCAATTCTGCCGTAATTTGTGAGTTTTATTTAATCAACTGTCAGCCTGGATACAAAAACCAAAACTGCAGTAACAAAACTTGTTTTTTACTGTTTTTCATATGTTTGTAATAGCAGAAACAAGACTGTCTTAGGTCTATATTTGCATTTTGGGTGTTGTATCCAGGTTGATGGGTGACAAATCCCTCGCACAACAAAAATGTCTGTTTTAATCAGTTATCTGTGTGTTTGCAGTAACACAAATGTTTTATTGTAGGGTTGACTTATTGGTTGTTTTAATCACTCACCATCAACCCTTTTTGTTTTAAAAATGCTTTAAATAAACAATTTTTGTACACTGTTACAATAAAATGAATGTTTTGACAACAGTTCATTTTTTGCTCGTTTTTGTTAGTTTAGCTTACTTAAAAATGTGAGGCAATCGGTTTCCTTAAATGTACTAGTAAAGTGAACACTAATAATAAGTTACCTCAACTAATGCTTTTGAGTCACCAGTACTTAATTGTACTTGATAATTAAGTTTAGTCTACAAATACTATTTAGTTTTGCCAACTTAAAATGTATACTATACTTTACTTAATGAATAAGTTTTGTTTACAAATAATATTTAGTTTAACCAACTCAAAAGTAATACATTACTTTACTTATAAATTTAAGGCAATCGGTTTCCTCACTTTTTTAACTTAACTCAACTTATTACGTTTTACAGTGTACTCATTTGAACCGTGTCACACGGACAGTTTGTCCGCTCAGCTCGAAGTTCAAATGGCAGCGCAGCGGTTGCAAGCTCACTAGAGCAGATGCGTTTACTCACTGATGAGTCTCGGTCATGTGAGCTCTAACCAGCGCTGTGAGATCCAGAAGAACACAAATGACTCGTTGATTTAAACTAGTTTGAAGCCAGCTGAAACAGCACTGACAAACAGGAGAAACACTGTGCGCAACGGTACAGTCAATCTACAAATAGCCATTATATTTATCGAATTGCATTGTTAATGTAGACATGTATTAAATGTTTTAAAGGAGAAATTGAATATAATTGCAATATTTTTTGTGAATAAGCTATAGCGTTTGTGCATTTATACTAAATGTATTTAGACTACTGTGTTTATACAGATACTCAGAAACAATGCAGTTACATTTGTATTATGGCATTGAGGTGCTATATGTGTGGTTATCATGATCTAAATGTATGCTACTATGGAAGACCAGACTGTGCTGAAGATATGAGTCATCAAAGTAAGGCAACACAAACATGTTTCATGATTTGAAACCATATCACTCATTAGAACATGCTGAAATTAAGACTATCTAAATTTGATTTTTCTATCAAGATATTTATTTTGTTAAGGAAAAATGACTGGAAAAGAGTAAATAACTTAAAAACGTGAAGTGTTTGTCATGTTTTGATCATAAAGAGATATTTAAAACCACAGCCAAATATCTGCCTTTAAACTTGAAAGATATAAAGATTCGAAATGTAGTGTGTGTGAAAATTATTAATATCGACTAATATGAAAAATGTTATCTTCTGTGTCTTGATATTATTCTGGTGAAGTTTGAAGCAAATCGAGAAGTTAAAATCAAAGCATTTTGAAAATTCTGAAGTTATGAATGAATGAATGAATGATGCATTTATATAGCACTTTATTTTATATTGTTGTACACCAAAAGCTCTTTACAATCATGTGGGGGGGGGGGGGGGTCTCTACTCAACCACCACCAATGTGCAGCATCCACTTGGATGATGTGACGGCTGCCACAGGACAGCGGCACCAGTGCGCTACAGGTGGAGATGAGAGAGAGTCATAGAGCCAATCAAGTGGATGCGCTCGCCACACACCAGCTACAGGTGGAGATGAGAGAGAGTCATAGACCCAATCAAGTGGATGCTCTCACCACACACCAGCTACAGGTGGAGAGGAGAGAGAGTCATAGAGCCAATCAAGTAGATGCCTCACCACACACCAGCTACAGGTGGAGAGGAGAGAGAGTCATAGAGCCAATCAAGTCGATGCGCTCGCCACACACCAGCTACAGGTGGAGAGGAGAGAGAGTCATAGAGCCAATCAAGTGTATGCGCTCACCACACACCAGCTACAGGTGGAGAGGAGAGAGAGTCATAGAGCCAATCAAGTGATGCTCTCCCACACACCCAGCTACAGGTGGAGAGGAGAGAGAGTCATAGAGCCAATCAAGTACAAATACAACAAATTAAGCTCGGATGAGCTTTATTTGTCACATACACAATTATACAGAGTATAATGAGGAGTGAAATGTGTTCTCTGCATTTAACCCATCCAAGTGTACACACTTGGAGCAGTGGGCAGCCGACTGTGCAGCGCCCGGGGAGCAGTCGTGGACTTCCTATCGGAGCCGGGATTCGAACCCACAACCTTGGGTTACCTCGGGTTTCAAGTCCAACGCTCTATCCATTAGGCCAACGACTGCCAGTGTATGCGCAGTGTATGCAAGTGTATGCGCTCGCCACACACCAGCAACAGGTGGAGAGGAGAGAGAGTCAAGGAGCCAATCAAGTGTATGCGCTCACCACACACCAGCTACAGGTGAAGAGGAGAGAGAGTCATGGAGCCAATCAAGTGTATGCGCTCGCCACACACCAGCTACAGGTGGAGAGGAGAGAGAGACATAGAACCTATCAAGTGGATGCGCTCGCCACACACCAGCTACAGGTGGAGAGGAGAGAGAGTCATAGAGCCAATCAAGTGGATGCGCTCGCCACACACCAGCTACAGGTGGAGAGGAGAGAGAGTCATAGAGCCAATCAAGTGGATGCTCTCACCACACACCAGCTACAGGTGGAGAGGAGAAAGAGAGTCATAGAGCCAATCAAGTGTATGTGCTCGCCACACCCCAGCTACAGGTGGAGAGGAGAGAGAGTCATAGAGC
>JAPDDL010001607.1:0-49529 GCA_027422435.1 Schizopygopsis pylzovi | reverse complement strand
GACAGAAGGTTTTGTCTTTTGAAGACGCTGTTTATCAGGAAATTTCCCTCCCACCCGCCGCATCCCATACCAGCGTATCTGGGACTGTGCTGTGAAAAACTGTGAAGTGCATCTCCCACAAACACCTGTTCTTTTAAAACAAAAGATCAAGCCTACATCTCGCCTCTAACACCGGAGGCTAAAGTAAGGGAAAACTTCAAAACAATAAAGTCAGAGTATATCATTTATAAAAGAGTGCAAAAATAGACGACGTAAACCAAATAAGAGTCAAACAGCGTAATAGAAAACAATAAAGACAAAGAAAACTAGGATTCGAATGTGGATAAGCTAACAAAGGTCCACTTTGTTATATTACAATAAGTTATATAAAGTTAAACAAGTTTTAATATAAAGAAAATGCGACGTATATACACGTAAAAAAGCAATGTTTTTATTTTCCAGAAAGCGTTGTTTAAAAATTAGGTAAAATTACGGTGTAAGAAAACAAATAAAAATGAAGACAGGTTATTTAAACAACTAAGACAATATTAACATTAAATAATATAGAGTAACCTTACTTACTGTGGTATAAAATAAAATATCAAGCCGTTAAAAAAGATACGTTTGTCAGAAGTTTGTAATATTACAATTTAAAACTAGTTAGTTTGACAATGAAAATAAAAAAAATCTAACTTTTAAGAAGACAGAAGTTGTCACAAGAAAAGGTGGAAAACAAGGAAAAATAACAAACGTTGTCCAAAAAGAAGGTAATCTCAGAGACAAAAGATAAGTCTATCATAACTTAGCTGAAGGTAAAAGTTAAACAAAAGAAAAAGCCCCCCGACCGGCGAAGTCCGCGCGTGTCCGTTTCAAACGCAGAATGGCGAGACAACCGGTTCCAGGCAGACCGCGCCTACGCCCCATCCCCTAGATCCGGACGAGGAGGGACCAAAACTGAGAGATTTAAAAGGATTTAATCCATGACTGTTTTTAAAACATTAAGTTAATTTTAATAAGTCTTTTACATGTCTTAATTAACCAGTCAACATCATTCACCTAAATCTTTTCACTTTAAAAAATAGTAGACCTATAGTTTTACTTTTAAACAAACAAGTCTAGCCTCTGGGGGGAAAGTTTGTTTAACAACACATTTTACTTTATTTACTCTTTGCTTTTTGTCAATCTTACGATACGTTATAACAGCTAAAACACAGGTATACACATACAAAAATAATAACAGGAATGAAACCAAATCAATAACTCTCTGATTTTCTTGCCATAAGACTTGTTAGCATTTGAAATACGCGTGCAGCATGTAAACGTTTTTTTTATTATTTTATTTTTACATCACACGAGATGCAGATATTTCATCTCAAGCAGTGCAACGAAGTTGAAGACGGTCGTGTCAATATCACATTTCACGCAGCCCGAGATGCCAGTGAAGTTTTTTAATCAGACGATCAAAGCAACACCGTTGGATCAATTATGACACAGTTTTGGAGGAAGCGCAGAGGTGTAAACGCACACACATACGCACACGAGCGCTGGAACGGTTCACCGTCCGGTCATGGGATGCATGCCCTATTGAACCTCGTTTTATGACAAACATCTGCTGAATTAAAAAATTAGGTTAAGTTTTAGAAAATAAAGTACATTTAATAACAGAGTCATGTTTACAGAAGTGGTGAATGTGACTTCAAGCTCTCTTACTACATTTACTACATCTTACTACATTTCACTTTTGATTATACCCTGTATAATTTATCATGTGACAAATAAAGAAACTTGAACCCTTGAAGTTGAAATTTAGGATGAAATGAGTCAGATAAATAATGAGATGATACACAAACTTAATACATAAAGTTGTTTATTTTATAAAAGCCTCTGATGTAGGAAATTGATGTTAATTTGACTTGATTTAGTATCTAATTTTGTTATTTATTTTTTCACTCATATATATTTTTACCCTCACATCTCGTCGCAAACATAAGCTTGTAAATGTAAACATTTACGCACACACACACACACACACCACACACACACACACAACACACACACACACACAAACATGGACATAAACACCCTCAACACGGTTAAATATTTAGACTTTTATGATGTCTCATACAAAACTTTTTACAAATAAATAACTTTCTTAGAATCACGCTGAATATATCTACAAGATGACGAAAAGTATGATTAAACAATGATATAACTATTGTTTAACAAATATCATTCTAACAAAATGTAAAACCTAAAACCATGAATCTCTAACCTAACTAATCTTTACAACAGACTTTCTTTCTCGCTTAATAAACTGTGTTATTAACCGTAAGGGGAGTTAAATGCAGCATGCTTTATTGCATTCAAATAAAAACAACAACCGCTCTATATAGGTTTATTCGACTGAGCTTTGATAAAATAACTGATGTAAGAAACATGCAAATATTCGACAAGGTTTATCAAACTGGTGTGTCAGGTGATTTGCGTTGTTGTACATATCTCGCCTATACAGTTTTGTTAAGATGTTTAACATCTGTAAAAAATAGTCTAAAAAGTCATCTTTTTAGCTTCCACATAGGAATTATGTCCACACTCAACGGTTTTGTGTAACAGCGTCCTGAGACAAATGAAAACAAAATGTGTGAAAGACTGATGACAGGAAGAGCTACAGACTAAAAGCTTCAGATTTATTAAAACAATCGAGCGTGTGCATTTTTCTCTTGAATAGGTATGTATGCAGTAACCAGTGTGTACACGAATATTTATAATACATAACCGCATAATTCAGCGATTCTATCAAATGAATCATTCATTTTAAAGTCAGATTTGATTTCTCGTCAAAACACAATAAAACTTTTAAAAAACGTTAAAACTTTCTTACGACTTTTAATTATGTCGAACAAAATGAATATAGGGTTATGTTTTTAGTTTGAGATGTTTGTAAGTTAATCACACCTTTAACCTAAAACATTTTTCAACCAAACTCTCTCTTGCGAGCACACGGCGCCAACTGCCAACAACATCCATAACTTGGTTTTATCATTCGGCTGTAGCTGAAACTCTATAACGTGTTCAATTTATGCATCAACGGATCTATAGATGCTGGAAGAGCTCATTGAGCTGTTTAACTGTAGAAAATGTATACAATGACGTCTAAAACTAGATCGACAGACAGAGTGTACGCGCCTAAAACAAGCCTGGAACCATTCGAACCATTCTAACACTAAGTGCGACCGCGGCTGTAAATGTGTTATAGTACAGCAGTAAAACACTGGACGTGCGAACGACCAAATAACTACAAGTCCTACTTAAATCTACGATGAAACTAGAAAATATACGTGTGACCTAACAGTGTTTAAAATACTGGACACGTGCAGTTAGATGAAGACACGCAGAGTTGGTTAACACAACGAAATATGTCGTGAAGCATACGTATGACAAGCGTTCTGCAGGACTGACTGACTGACTTTTTTTCTTAAGATTTGATTTCAAGAACACACACACACACACACACACACACACACACACACACACACACACACGCACAACCAAATCGTTACGCTATTTCACGAAATGACGCAACAACAGGACGGTCAATTTCAACATAATACACGTCAAGTCTGTTTACCATGCATAAGCATGTTCTTCTTATACATTTTTAACAATTATTTTAACAAATATTTTCGTTTTCACAAAGATACAAACGTTGTCGTACAAATGTTGCAGACCTTTCAGGTCAGCGAACTACAATACCCAGCATATACATCGGACTACAAACATGGATGCCACGGATCCACACATATACAAAACGGTCTATACGCGACAGATCTCTAAATCGTCAGACTTTGGTTATACGTACGTTCGGATACCCTATATAGAAAGACTCGTATTACCAACGCTTTTTTACAAAGTATACGCTTCTTTCGCCTGGCGATGTTACAAACCCCATTTTTGCGAGTCTACACGTCTGTAGAAAGAATTAACAGGTCTTATAAATCATTGATTTGACTTAACTTAAAACACAATCCGCACGAACGATAAATCAGACGCTCTTAAAATCGATAGTGCACAAAAACGTGTGCAAAAGGACGGATGATCGCAGGAAATCACAGGAAAACAAACTTATTGTGGGATACTGTGTGCACAAATCCCACAAAAGACTGATTGTAATATACGACTGATATATGTATGTTTACAGGCCCGTGCACCGCGAATCACCCTACACCGTTTCCCAGCCAGCTGCTTAAATGTCCTCTTTTTGCACATGTACACTATTTGAGTCATCTTCACAGTTGTGCAGTTTGTATTTTTAGTTTATTTATAGGTAACCATTTATATATATATATATATATATATATATATATAGCATCTGTATAGTCAAAGCTGACAGTAGCTTCAGTAGTGACAGTAGTGTATAGGTTTATACTGTTTTACTTTGCGTTGTATATCTGTATTCATGTAGCACTGTGGTCCAGCGTGGCACGACATCTCGTCCCGCTGTATGTCCACAGATGTAGCGGGATGACAATAAAAGATAGGGTGTATGTCAAGATAGGACATACACTTGACTTGGCGACACATTAACGTGATATTTCGGGTCGTGTCTTACACAATTGTGTGTTACTTAACGTTTTTATGCAGTTTTCATATAAAATATAACAGTCTGTTACCAATTTAGATGTGTTTATTATGAAATCACACAAAGAACCACTGAAGAGCGTACTGTTTGCTAACACGGAATTAATTAAAATAATACTCTGTGCTCATTTAAACGGTATATTTACAGTATGTTGAACGTAATACAGTTAAACAGGAGCATTGAAACATTAAAAACCTATTAAACAGTTGTTTCAATACAAACATAATTTATCAAATACTATTAAACTATTGAATTTTGGACACCTTAAAACACTTTATTCAATCAAAAACCTGTCCCAAAAGACAGACGGCCAAATCTTCAACGATTACTGAGACGGACGGAGTTTATGCAAAAGACAAAATAATTATTCTTCGTCACAATAACATAAGCGTTCCAATAATTTGATAACCTTACTGTAGATTTTCTCAATATTCTTTATTCTAGTTATTGTTTTCCTCTTATTCATAAACCCACAAGAGTTAAATAAAATTCAACAGCTTACAAATTCTCTAAGTGAATACATAAAATCTGATGTTTTATATTCAGACTTGTCTGATCATTTTCTGATATACTTATCGTTATTCTATAATTAGGGCTAACAGGATGGAACTCTCAAATAAATACGGCAAAATAACTGTTTTATCGATCGATTAAATGACGGATCCTCTACATGACACCGGTTAAGACTAAACAAATGACTTTTATTTTGGGACGTCTTTCGGTCTGCCTACGATACATGCGTTCAGAAGACAAACCACACGTGAAAAGCGGGTGTTTGTGTTTTTTCGGTCGTCGCCTTTACAACTAGTAGGCCTACGCTTCAGACTTTTATAACTATTACACTTAAAGAGAACCATTTTCACAACAACAACAACGCGTACATGGATACGCATTTTCTTTTGCGTATGTCTCTAAACAACGGTTAGGTAAATGACTTGAGGTTGTTACGTCATTTTTACGGGAAATGGTGGGACGGATTCATGTATTTTTATTCCGTCCACACAAATGCTCTGGCACCGAATGTCTTTTAGGCCTGACCCCAGAAAACAGACGTCTTAATATTTTGTTCTTCTTTTCATGAAAACAAGCGGCAGGTAGTTTTTTGTCCTCAGCTGCGGTATAGCGACACGTTTTAACACGTCGTGAATTCCGATAGTTTGTTAGCAAACGCAGCTGTTTATTACTGAGATGTCACATCAGAGCCGCGTTCTAGTTTATATTTTTAAACTACTTATATGTTTAACTTAGTTGCATCTTTAACGGGCGCTACCGTTCTATGCCTCGTCACACCGTTGTGAGATACTATAAACAATAAAAATAAAATACGTAAACTCACGCTTTGTAAGCAGAACCGTTTTACATGTTTCTGTGACTTTGTTAGCTCTTTCTGTTTGAATTTGCGTACCGCCGTTTTTGCTATCCTTATCTTATTTTCCCCACCTAATTGTAATTGTTAGGCCTTGGCGTTATAGGCTTTTAAAAAACTAGGTCTCCTAGATTTGGCGTCTCGTTAACGGGCCTTTTTGTTCTTATAAGTTAATAATTATGTCAATTGGTTGATTTAATAAAATATTGCTTTAAATCGCGTCTTCATTCGAGACATTTACGTTACATTATTACATTGTGGGGGATATGAGATACAAGATCGTTTGAAATTGATAACAAAAAAAAAAAACTTATCTTAGGCGTGACCATTGTTTATGACTTCCTGGCAACGTCACACAGGTTGAGGGCGGGCCCAAATGCTAAAACCAAAGACGACCGGACTGACAAACTCATTTATAAGTTGTTTCGTATAAAAGTGGTGGCTACATTTAAATGTTTTAAATACATTTTTATGAAGTCAGAGAATATTACGTTGAGACAATCTTTTATTTCAACAACATTTGAGTATACATTAAATGTACAATTTAGTCAGAAAAGTCTAGCCAGAAAAGAAAATCTCTGCAGACAAAACATGTTTTTTCAAATATAAAATCAATCAGCGATACAACAATTTCACACGTCATATAATCACAGTTTTTTACAATCAGCAAAACACATAGATCTGTGTTTGAGATCTGTCCATATCATCTTCGTATTCAGACATCACGTCCAGCATTTTTCTAGCGGTTAGACAGGTTGACTTCTCGGCTGATTAGAAACAGTCAAATCATCCTTTCTTACAATTTCCATTTCGTTCTTGAGATTTGTTTCACGTTTGGTATCACCCGTACAATCATGATTTGGATCGCATGTCTTCAAAATGATCTTACGTATCAGACCGATCATTTGTCCTCTGTAATATAGTTTAAACGTGGGATCTTCTTCTTTTACAAAACACGTTTTTTCCGTAACGCATCAGAACTCCAATCAGTAGCCATTAGCTTTTGTGCAACGTTTTTCCAAGAGATACATTTTGTCCCCTAACCGATATAGAGCGTTATCACCATTTCCTAGAATTTTGATTGACTGTTTTAATCCGTGACGGTTCTTAGGCATTTCACTCTCAGTTTCAATTTTCAGTTTATGGTTCAGATCCGCCAAAACGTCGTTAGTAGAACAATTGGAGAGCGCGTCAGGCTCAGACAAATTGGATTCTTGAAGTTGATTCTGTTGATCCATGTAGATAGCGTTTTGTTTTGACAAGGTCTTACAGCAGATCCGTCGTCTGTACCTTCAAACCCGCTAGCAATGTCGTAAATGAGTTTGTCAGTCCGGTCGTCTTTGGTTTTAGCATTTGGGCCCACCCTCAACCTGTGTGACGTTGCCAGGAAGTCATAAACAATGGTCACGCCTAAGATAAGTTTTTTTTTTTGTTTGTTATCAATTTCAAACGATCTTGTATCTCATATCCCCCACAATGTAATAATGTAACGTAAATGTCTCGAATGAAGACGCGATTTAAAGCAATATTTTATTAAATCAACCAATTGACATAATTATTAACTTATAAGAACAAAAAGGCCCGTTAACGAGACGCCAAAATCTAGGAGACCTAGTTTTTTAAAAGCCTATAACGCCAAGGCCTAACAATTACAATTAGGTGGGGAAAATAAGATAAGGATAGCAAAAACGGCGGTACGCAAATTCAAACAGAAAGAGCTAACAAAGTCACAGAAACATGTAAAACGGTTCTGCTTACAAAGCGTGAGTTTACGTATTTTATTTTTATTGTTTATAGTATCTCACAACGGTGTGACGAGGCATAGAACGGTAGCGCCCGTTAAAGATGCAACTAAGTTAAACATATAAGTAGTTTAAAAATATAAACTAGAACGCGGCTCTGATGTGACATCTCAGTAATAAACAGCTGCGTTTGCTAACAAACTATCGGAATTCACGACGTGTTAAAACGTGTCGCTATACCGCAGCTGAGGACAAAAACTACCTGCCGCTTGTTTTCATGAAAAGAAGAACAAAATATTAAGACGTCTGTTTTCTGGGGTCAGGCCTAAAAGACATTCGGTGCCAGAGCATTTGTGTGGACGGAATAAAAATACATGAATCCGTCCCACCATTTCCCGTAAAAATTACGTAACAACCTCAAGTCATTTACCTAACCGTTGTTTAGAGACATACGCAAAAGAAAATACGTATCCATGTTTGCGTTGTTGTTGTTGTGAAAATGGTTCTCTTTAAGTGTAATAGTTATAAAAGTCTGAAGCGTAGGCCTACTAGTTGTAAAGGCGACCGAAAAACAAAAAAAACCCGCTTTTCACGTGTGGTTTGTCTTCTGAACGCATGTATCGTAGGCAGACCGGAAAGACGTCCCAAAATAAATGTCATTTGTTTAGTCTTAACCGGTGTCGTGTAGAGGATCCGTCATTTAATCGATCGATAAAAACAGTTATTTTGCCGTATTTATTTGAGAGTTCCATCCTGTTAGCCCTAATTATAGAATAACGATAAGTATATCAGAAAATGATCAGACAAGTCTGAATATAAAACATCAGATTTTATGTATTCACTTAGAGAATTTGTAAGCTGTTGAATTTTATTTAACTCTTGTGGGTTTATGAATAAGAGGAAAACAATAACTAGAATAAAGAATATTGAGAAAATCTACAGTAAGGTTATCAAATTATTGGAACGCTTATGTTATTGTGACGAAGAATAATTATTTTGTCTTTTGCATAAACTCCGTCCGTCTCAGTAATCGTTGAAGATTTGGCCGTCTGTCTTTTGGGACAGGTTTTTGATTGAATAAAGTGTTTTAAGGTGTCCAAAATTCAATAGTTTAATAGTATTTGATAAATTATGTTTGTATTGAAACAACTGTTTAATAGGTTTTTAATGTTTCAATGCTCCTGTTTAACTGTATTACGTTCAACATACTGTAAATATACCGGTTAAATGAGCACAGAGTATTATTTTAATTAATTCCGTGTTAGCAAACAGTACGCTCTTCAGTGGTTCTTTGTGTGATTTCATAATAAACACATCTAAATTGGTAACAGACTGTTATATTTTATATGAAAACTGCATAAAAACGTTAAGTAACACACAATTGTGTAAGACACGACCCCGAAATATCACGTTAATGTGTCGCCAAGTCAAGTGTATGTCCTATCTTGACATACACCCTATCTTTATTGTCATCCCGCTACATCTGTGGACATACAGCGGGACGAGATGTCGTGCCACGCTGGACCACAGTGCTACATGAATACAGATATACAACGCAAAGTAAAACAGTATAAACCTATACACTACTGTCACTACTGAAGCTACTGTCAGCTTTGACTATACAGATGCTATATATATATATATATATATATATATATATATATAAATGGTTACCTATAAATAAACTAAAAATACAAACTGCACAACTGTGAAGATGACTCAAATAGTGTACATGTGCAAAAAGAGAGACATTTAAGCAGCTGGCTGGGAAACGGTGTAGGGTGATTCGCGGTGCACGGGCCTGTAAACATACATATATCAGTCGTATATTACAATCAGTCTTTTGTGGGATTTTGTGCACACAGTATCCCACAATAAGTTTGTTTTCCTGTGATTTCCTGCGATCATCCGTCCTTTTGCACACGTTTTTGTGCACTATCGATTTTAAGAGCGTCTGATTTATCGTTCGTGCGGATTGTGTTTTAAAGTTAAGTCAAATCAATGATTTATAAGACCTGTTAATTCTTTCTACAGACGTGTAGATCTCGCAAAAATGGGGTTTGTAACATCGCCAGGCGAAAGAAGCGTATACTTTGTAAAAAAGCGTTGGTAATACGAGTCTTTCTATATAGGGTATCCGAACGTACGTATAACCAAAAGTCTGACGATTTAGAGATCTGTCGCGTATAGACCGTTTTGTATATGTGTGGATCCGTGGCATCCATGTTTGTAGTCCGATGTATATGCTGGGTATTGTAGTTCGCTGACCTGAAAGGTCTGCAACATTTGTACGACAACGTTTGTATCTTTGTGAAAACGAAAATATTTGTTAAAATAATTGTTAAAAATGTATAAGAAGAACATGCTTATGCATGGTAAACAGACTTGACGTGTATTATGTTGAAATTGACCGTCCTGTTGTTGCGTCATTTCGTGAAATAGCGTAACGATTTGGTTGTGCGTGTGTGTGTGTGTGTGTGTGTGTGTGTGTGTGTGTGTTCTTGAAATCAAATCTTAAGAAAAAAAGTCAGTCAGTCAGTCCTGCAGAACGCTTGTCATACGTATGCTTCACGACATATTTCGTTGTGTTAACCAACTCTGCGTGTCTTCATCTAACTGCACGTGTCCAGTATTTTAAACACTGTTAGGTCACACGTATATTTTCTAGTTTCATCGTAGATTTAAGTAGGACTTGTAGTTATTTGGTCGTTCGCACGTCCAGTGTTTTACTGCTGTACTATAACACATTTACAGCCGCGGTCGCACTTAGTGTTAGAATGGTTCGAAATGGTTCCAGGCTTGTTTTAGGCGCGTACACTCTGTCTGTCGATCTAGTTTTAGACGTCATTGTATACATTTTCTACAGTTAAACAGCTCAATGAGCTCTTCCAGCATCTATAGATCCGTTGATGCATAAATTGAACACGTTATAGAGTTTCAGCTACAGCCGAATGATAAAACCAAGTTATGGATGTTGTTGGCAGTTGTGCGCCGTGTGCTCGCAAGAGAGAGTTTGGTTGAAAAATGTTTTAGGTTAAAGGTGTGATTAACTTACAAACATCTCAAACTAAAAACATAACCCTATATTCATTTTGTTCGACATAATTAAAAGTCGTAAGAAAGTTTTAACGTTTTTAAAAAGTTTTATTGTGTTTTGACGAGAAATCAAATCTGACTTTAAAATGAATGATTCATTTGATAGAATCGCTGAATTATGCGGTTATGTATTATAAATATTCGTGTACACACTGGTTACTGCATACATACCTATTCAAGAGAAAAATGCACACGCTCGATTGTTTTAATAAATCTGAAGCTTTTAGTCTGTAGCTCTTCCTGTCATCAGTCTTTCACACATTTTGTTTTCATTTGTCTCAGGACGCTGTTACACAAAACCGTTGAGTGTGGACATAATTCCTATGTGGAAGCTAAAAAGATGACTTTTTAGACTATTTTTTACAGATGTTAAACATCTTAACAAAACTGTATAGGCGAGATATGTACAACAACGCAAATCACCTGACACACCAGTTTGATAAACCTTGTCGAATATTTGCATGTTTCTTACATCAGTTATTTTATCAAAGCTCAGTCGAATAAACCTATATAGAGCGGTTGTTGTTTTTATTTGAATGCAATAAAGCATGCTGCATTTAACTCCCCTTACGGTTAATAACACAGTTTATTAAGCGAGAAAGAAAGTCTGTTGTAAAGATTAGTTAGGTTAGAGATTCATGGTTTTAGGTTTTACATTTTGTTAGAATGATATTTGTTAAACAATAGTTATATCATTGTTTAATCATACTTTTCGTCATCTTGTAGATATATTCAGCGTGATTCTAAGAAAGTTATTTATTTGTAAAAAGTTTTGTATGAGACATCATAAAAGTCTAAATATTTAACCGTGTAGAGGGTGTTTATGTCCATGTTTGTGTGTGTGTGTGTGTGTGTGTGTGTGTGTGTGTGTGTGTGTGTGTGTGTGTGCGTAAATGTTTACATTTACAAGCTTATGTTTGCGACGAGATGTGAGGGTAAAAATATATATGAGTGAAAAAATAAATAACAAAATTAGATACTAAATCAAGTCAAATTTAACATCAATTTCCTACATCAGAGGCTTTTATTAAAATAAACAACTTTATGTATTTAAGTTTGTGTATCATCTCATTATTTATCTGACTCATTTCATCCTAAATTTCAACTTGAAGTCACATTCACCACTTCTGTAAACATGACTCTGTTATTAAATGTACTTTATTTTCTAAAACTTAACCTAATTTTTTAATTCAGCAGATGTTTGTCATAAAACGAGGTTCAATAGGGCATGCATCCCATGACCGGACGGTGAACCGTTCCAGCGCTCGTGTGCGTATGTGTGTGCGTTTACACCTCTGCGCTTCCTCCAAAACTGTGTCATAAATTGATCCAACGGTGTTGCTTTGATCGTCTGATTAAAAAACTTCACTGGCATCTCGGGCTGCGTGAAATGTGATATTGACACGACCGTCTTCAAACTTCGTTGCACTGCTTGAGATGAAATATCTGCATCTCGTGTGATGTAAAAATAAAATAATAAAAAAAAACGTTTACATGCTGCACGCGTATTTCAAATGCTAACAAGTCTTATGGCAAGAAAATCAGAGAGTTATTGATTTGGTTTCATTCCTGTTAAATATTTGTATGTGTATACCTGTGTTTTAGCTGTTATAACGTATCGTAAGATTGACAAAAAGCAAAGAGTAAATAAAGTAAAATGTGTTGTTAAACAAACTTTCCCCCCCAGAGGCTAGGACTTGTTTGTTTAAAAGTAAAACTATAGGTCTACTATTTTTTAAAGTGAAAAGATTTAGGTGAATGATGTTGACTGGTTTAATTAAGACATGTAAAAGACTTATTAAAATTAACTTTAATGTTTTAAAAACAGTCATGGATTAAATCCTTTTAAATCTCTCAGTTCCCTTTCAGTCGGTCACTCCGAGTCACGTCGGATGACCGACGAATTGGGATCTCGCCAGAGAGACCTATCCACTTCGAGTGTAACTAAACGAGCCAATGGACATTGGCATGCGATCATTGCATCCAGCTGCCGCTGATCACAGCGTGAGTATAAGAGGCAGCCGGTGCACCGCATTAATCATCCTTTCGCTTCGGAGCCGAGCGGTGGTATTCACTACTGCTCTTCCTGTCTGCGAGTGAGAAACTGAGCGAGTGCGGGCGTTACAGCACGGCAGCGGTGGTCGCGGTCTCACGGGAGAGAGAGAAAACGGTTCCCGTGAAGACAGTCACACAAGGAGTGTGCGGTGGCCAGCCCCCTGCGTGCTTCAGCACTAAGAGAGCAGATTTCTCTAAAAGAGTACACGGGTGATCGCGTCTTTTTAAAGATGTCTTATCACCCGTGCGTTTCTGGGTGCGGTCGATCTCTGGCGCCTCAGGACGGTCACGATCACTGCCTCACGTGTCTGGGCATTCAGCACGCTGAGGAAGCTTTCGTGGATGGTTCATGTTCTTCATGTGGGGACATGACCATCTCGGAGTTGCGCAATAGACTCCGCTGTGTCAAACATGGCGGAGTCCCTCTGCCTCTGCCGCGATCTGGCGTTCGTCCTGGCACAAAACGGGGCGGCACAACATCCGGTGGAGTCAGAGGTGATCTGAGGATTACGGTGAGGGCTTCCCCAAGTGGAGGTTCTCACCCCTCAGGCACTCCGCAGCCGGCGGGGGTACTGTTGGTTCGGACTGGGGCCTCTGCTGAGTGGGGTACCCCACCCGTTTCCTTCGGTGCCTCCCCTGATGACCAGATGTCGGTCGCTGCATCGGAGGGCGAGCCCTCTCTCTCCGGGGATGACGACTCGGCTGCGTTGCCCCCTTCGGGTGTGGTAGCATTGTCCGAGCCAGACCCAGAGATGACGGCTATGCTTTCCCGGGCCGCCGAGAACGTCGGGCTCGTGTGGAATCCTCCACCGCGTCCCGACCCTTCTAGGTTGGACGAGTGGTTTCTCGGGGGGGGTCGCGCTGGTTTTCAGCGCCCCCCTCCGGTGCCATTCTTTCCGGAAGTGCATGAGGAGCTTACAAGGTCATGGAAGGCACCTTTTACTGCCCGAAATAAACCTTGTGGCTCCTCCCCCCTCACCACCCTCGATGGTGGAGCCGCTTTGGGGTACACGGGCATCCCCTCTGTGGAGCGGTCTGTGGCCATGCAGTTGTGTCCAACAGTCGCTTCCACTCTGCGGGGTGAACCGTGTCTCCCCTCACGGGCCTGTAAGTACTCGTCAGGCCTCACTGGCAGTGCTTATAGAGCCTGTGGGGAGGCGGCTTCTGCCCTACACGCCATGGCGTTACTGCAGGTCCATCAGGCCAAAGCACTGAGAAACCTGCACGAGGGTGGGCACGACCTGGCGGTTCTACATGAGCTGCGTGCTGCGACGGACCTCGCGCTCCGAGCGACGAAGGTGACTGCACAGTCTCTGGGTCGTGCGATGTCCACGCTTGTGGTCCAGGAGCGCCATCTCTGGCTGTGTCTCACTGACATGAAGGAGCAGGAGAAGGTACAGTTCCTGAATGCTCCCGTGTCACAGACCGGCCTTTTCGGCGACGCTGTCGAGAGCTGTGCCCAGCAGTTTTCGGCAGCACAGAAGCAGACTGAGGCGATCAAGCACATCATGCGCCGGAGGAAACCCGCTGCTGCTTCCACTCCGGCTGCAGCCCCTCAGCCTGCTCGTCGCCGTGGGCGCCCCCCTGTGGCCGCCCCCGCTCCCACGCCGCGGCAGCAGCCTTCCACCGTGCGGCGTCGTGGAGCCGGTCACAGACAGGACGCCCAGCCCGTCCAGGCCCCCGCCAGACCAGGCGGCAAGCGCAAGTGCAAGAGGCCCTGAGACGGGCGACCCAGAGATGGAGAGAACTGCTCGTCGGGAGATGGTGACCGCACCACTCCCTCCCCCGGAGGAGGGCCGGGTGGAGAATCCTTTGTTTCGTTTTGTTTTTGTTCCGCCGCTGGCCCAGCAGCCAGCGGTACCCAAAACTTCAATAAAAGAGCAGTTTCCTCAGTCTCTGGGTCTCAAGAGGAGGAGAGTGGTGTACCGTGCATCACGGGATCACTTCCCTCCTCCTCTCTCGCCAGGCAGGGGGGGGTTGCCCAAGAGCACCCCTCCTGCCCATTTGTGGAACCGGGTAAGGGCAGTAGCACTCAAGCCCCCGCTACAAGTCGTCACACGCAAGCCGGGCTCCTGCGTTTCCTCCCACACGAGGAGGAATCAGGTGAGTGTTACACTACACACCCAGACCCCGCCCCCCGCCATCACAGGCCAGGCCTTCACAGGCCCCGGGCCGGGTCCCTGTGTTCCACATCGCTGCCCCACCACGGGTACGTCGGTGGCTCCGTTGGTGCCGCTGGCACGGTCTCTCGGAGCCTGGCTAGCGCTCCCCAGTCCGTCTCGGTGGCTCCTACGGACCATCAGACTCGGCTATGCGATTCAGTTCGCCCGGCGTCCCCCCAAGTTCAGGGGCATCCGGTTCACTTCAGTCAAACCCGCCGATGCTCCTGTCTTGCGTGCGGAAATCGCAGTCCTACTGGCGAAGGATGCGATAGAGCTGGTCCCTCCAGCCGATATGAGGTCGGGGCTGTTCAGCCCCTACTTCATTGTGCCCAAGAAAGGTGGTGGGTTACGACCGATCTTGGATCTGCGAGTTTTGAACCGTGCACTTCACAAGCTGCCGTTCAAGATGTTGACGCAGAAACGCATTTTTGGATGCGTCCGTCCCCTAGATTGGTTTGCAGCGATCGACCTGAAGGACGCGTACTTTCATGTCTCGATCCTCCCGCGACACAGGCCATTCCTGCGTTTCGCGTTCGAGGGACGAGCGTATCAGTACAAGGTCCTGCCCTTCGGGCTGTCCCTGTCGCCTCGCGTCTTCACCAAAGTCGTGGAGGCGGCCCTTGTCCCCCTGAGAGAACAAGGTGTGCGCATTCTCAACTACCTCGACGACTGGCTCATACTCGCACAGTCTCGCAGGCAGTTGTCTGCACACAGGGACCTGGTGCTCAAGCACCTCAGCCTGCTGGGCCTTCGGGTCAACTGGGAAAAGAGCAAACTCGTGCCAACGCAGAGGATCTCTTTTCTCGGCATGGAGTTCGATTCGGTCAACCAAACAGCACGCCTCACCCAGGAACGTGCTCAGTCAGTGCTGAACTGCTTCAAGACCTTATCAGGCAGGACGGCGGTTCCACTGAAACTCTTTCAGAGGCTCCTGGGGCATATGGCTGCAGCCGCGGTGACAGTTCCGCTCGGTCTGCTCCATATGAGACCGCTTCAGCACTGGCTCTATGGCCGAATCCCGAGGTGGGCGTGGAAACGCGGCACTTACCGGGTTCAGATTACACCGGCCTGCCGCAAGACCTTCAGGCCGTGGTCAGATCCCTCGTTCCTTCGGGCAGGAGTGCCCCTGGAGCAGGTATCCAGGCATGCTGTGGTATTCACAGATGCCTCATCCACAGGCTGGGGAGCCACGTACAACGGGCACGCAGTATCAGGGGTTTGGACGGGTCCCCAACTGCATTGGCATATCAATTGCCTCGAGTTGCTAGCAGTACGCCTTGCCCTGAGCCGTCTCAGAGGGCGCCTTCAGCGCAAGGACGTTCTGGTCCGTACGGACAACACTGCGACCGTTGCGTATATCAACCGGCAAGGCGGTTTGCGCTCCCGTCGCATGTCGCAACTCGCCCGCCACCTCCTCCTCTGGAGTCAGAAGCATCTGAGGTCCCTTCGTGCCATCCACATCCCAGGAGTGTTCAATCGGGCAGCCGACGAGCTGTCCCGAGCAGCACTTCCAGGCGAGTGGAGACTCCATCCCCAGGCGGTTCAGCTGATTTGGGAACGGTTCGGAGCTGCCCAGGTCGACCTGTTTGCATCTCCAGAAACCACCCACTGCCAAGAGTTCTACTCCCTAACCGAGGCAACGCTCGGCACGGATGCACTGGCACACAGCTGGCCCCGGGGCCTGCGCAAATATGCGTTCCCCCCAGTGAGCCTACTAGCACAGACACTGTGCAAGATCAGGGAGGACGAGGAGCAGGTCTTGTTAGTGGCTCCATATTGGCCCAACAGGACCTGGTTCCCGGAACTCATGCTCCTCGCGACAGCCCCTCCCTGGCCAATTCCTCTGAGGAAGGATCTGCTTTCTCAGAGACGGGGCACCCTATGGCACCCGCGCCCGGACCTGTGGAAACTCCACGTATGGTCCCTGGATGGGACGCGGAGGTTCTAGCTGACCTACCCCAGGAGGTAGCACTCACTATCACTTCAGCACGGGCACCGTCCACGAGACGGGCCTATACTCTGAAGTGGAACCTGTTCGTCGAATGGTGTTCCTCCCACCAGGAGGACCCCCGGAGATGCTCGATCAGAGCTGTGCTTTCCTTCTTACAGCAAGGGTTGGAGCGTAGGCTGTCCCCTTCCACCCTTAAGGTTTATGTGGCCGCTATTTCTGCTTACCACGACCCCGTAGAGGGGAAGTCGGTGGGGAAGCACAATCTGGTTGTCAGGTTTCTTAGAGGGGCCAGGAGGTTGAACCCTCCTAGGCCCCCCTCTCTACCCTCTTGGGATTTGGCTTTGGTGCTAAGAGCCCTAATAACTGCCCCCTTTGAGCCTTTGCAGTCAGTCGAATTGAAGTTTCTATCTATGAAAACCCTACTCCTGACTGCATTGGCCTCGATCAAGAGGGTGGGGGACCTGCAGGCATTTTCGGTCGACGATTCGTGCCTTCAGTTTGGGCCGGCTGACTCCAGTGCAACACTGAGGCCCCGGCCCGGCTATGTGCCCAAGGTTCCTACCACTCCCTTCAGGGACCAGGTAGTGAATCTGCAAGCGCTGCCCCCGGAGGAGGCAGACCCAGCCCTAGCTTTGCTCTGTCCGGTACGCGCACTGCGACAGTACACGGATAGAACTCAGAGCTTTAGGACCTCAGAGCAGCTCTTTGTCTGCTACGGTGGACAGCAGAAGGGGAAGGCTGTTTCCAAGCAGAGGATGGCCCACTGGATAGTGGATGCTATCACCTTGGCCTATGAAGCACAAGGTGTGCCCTGCCCGCTCAGGTTGCGTGCTCACTCCACTAGGGGTGTTGCATCGTCCTGGGCGCTGGCTCGTGGCGCCTCGCTAGCAGACATCTGTAGAGCTGCGGGTTGGGCGACTCCCAACACGTTCGCTAGGTTCTATAGCCTGCGTGTCGAACCGGTTTCCTCCTGTGTTCTCACCTCAAACGGGTAGTGGCACTGAGAGGCCCTGTTCAGAGTCGGCTTGCGGCGTCCCTAAAACGCCTTATTCTCCAGAGAGTTCCCTAACCGGGCAAACCCTGTCGAGTCCTCCAGCACTCCGGTGCCCAGACGTGGCGGAACGTACGGCGCCAGGCCTTTCAGCCAATGAATTCTTGAAATCTGGTGTGAGGCTAGTGCCCATATGAGTGACCCTGTTGGGATCCCATATGTGTTTTCCACGGTATGCTTATTAGAACCGTGTTCCCCAGGTAGACCATGTTCTGCCGTCTCTAATGATGCAGCCTGAGCCATCACAGAGACTTCCATGTGCATTGGGCCCTACGGGGTTACTTCACGTGAGTAATGTCACTTAACCCCCGCTGGGAGGAGGTGACTCCGCAGTGTGCCTCTTCCAAGTGGAAGGGCACACTTTCCCAGTGTTATTCAAGTCCTACTGTTTGGGTTGCTAGGGACAGCAGTAGTCGACCTTCTCTGTGTAGCCCGGTCCTATCGTCTGCCTTATAGGAAGGATCAGGAGGTCTACACAGGGCGCTGGAAGGGGCAGCTCCTGTGGCGCTTTGGTAGGGATCCCAATTCGTCGGTCATCCGACGTGACTCGGAGTGACCGACTGAAAGGGAACGTCTCGGTTACGTATGTAACCCTCGTTCCCTGAAGGAGGGAACGGAGACGTCACGTCCCGTCGCCACAGTTGCTGTACCACCGCTGGGCGGCCGGGTCTCCGGCTCGGCTCCTCAGCGAAAACATGATTAATGCGGTGCACCGGCTGCCTCTTATACTCACGCTGTGATCAGCGGCAGCTGGATGCAATGATCGCATGCCAATGTCCATTGGCTCGTTTGGTTACACTCGAAGTGGATAGGTCTCTCTGGCGAGATCCCAATTCGTCGGTCATCCGACGTGACGTCTCCGTTCCCTCCTTCAGGGAACGAGGGTTACATACGTAACCGAGACGTTTTGGTCCCTCCTCGTCCGGATCTAGGGGATGGGGCGTAGGCGCGGTCTGCCTGGAACCGGTTGTCTCGCCATTCTGCGTTTGAAACGGACACGCGCGGACTTCTCGCCGGTCGGGGGGCTTTTTCTTTTGTTTAACTTTTACCTTCAGCTAAGTTATGATAGACTTATCTTTTGTCTCTGAGATTACCTTCTTTTTGGACAACGTTTGTTATTTTTCCTTGTTTTCCACCTTTTCTTGTGACAACTTCTGTCTTCTTAAAAGTTAGATTTTTTTTATTTTCATTGTCAAACTAACTAGTTTTAAATTGTAATATTACAAACTTCTGACAAACGTATCTTTTTTAACGGCTTGATATTTTATTTTATACCACAGTAAGTAAGGTTACTCTATATTATTTAATGTTAATATTGTCTTAGTTGTTTAAATAACCTGTCTTCATTTTTATTTGTTTTCTTACACCGTATTTTACCTAATTTTAAACAACGCTTTCTGGAAAATAAAAACATTGCTTATTTTTACGTGTATATACGTCGCATTTTCTTTATATTAAAACTTGTTTAACTTTATATAACTTATTGTAATATAACAAAGTGGACCTTTGTTAGCTTATCCACATTCGAATCCTAGTTTTCTTTGTCTTTATTGTTTTCTATTACGCTGTTTGACTCTTATTTGGTTTACGTCGTCTATTTTTGCACTCTTTTATAAATGATATACTCTGACTTTATTGTTTTGAAGTTTTCCCTTACTTTAGCCTCCGGTGTTAGAGGCGAGATGTAGGCTTGATCTTTTGTTTTAAAAGAACAGGTGTTTGTGGGAGATGCACTTCACAGTTTTTCACAGCACAGTCCCAGATACGCTGGTATGGGATGCGGCGGGTGGGAGGGAAATTTCCTGATAACAGCGTCTTCAAAAGACAAAACCTTCTGTCATTTATTATACAGCCTTCAAAAACAAAAACCACCTGTCAAAATCATCAAAACCTGCTGTCAAAACATCAAAACCATCAAAACCAACTGTCAAAATCATCAAAAACATCAAAACCTGCTGTCAAAACATCAAAACCATCAAAACCACCTGTCAAAATCATCAAAACCATCAAAACCACCTGTCAAAATCATCAAAACCTGCTGTCAAAACATCAAAACCATCAAAACCACCTGTCAAAACATCAAAAACATCAAAACCTGCTGTCAAAACATCAAAACCATCAAAACCACCTGTCAAAATCATCAAAACCTACTGTCAATAACATCAAAACCATCAAAACCACCTGTCAAAATCATCAAAACCTACTGTCATTATAACATGATTTATAATACCGGAAGTCCCGCCTTATACAGGAAGTCCCGCCTATACAGGAAGTCCCGCCTTATGCAGGAAGTCCCGCCTATACAGGAAGTCCCGCCTTATACAGGAAGTCCCGCCTACACCGGAAGTCCCGCCCCTGTACCGGAAGTCCCGCCTACACCGGAAGTCCCGCCCCTATACCCGAAGCCCCGCCCACCTGTCAATCAGTCATTTTGACAGGTGGTGTATGGTACTAACTACTTGCACTGTCAGAAAAAAAGGTACAAAAACGGTCACTTCTATGGCCTCGCTGTGAAGAACCTTTATTTTTGAGAGTGTTTGGGGGAAATTAGTTGTACCTTTTAGCTTTTAGACACCATTGTACATTTTTTCCCTGAGTTGAGTGGAAATCTCAACTGTTTAGTTTCACGTTATTAACATTATACTGATTAAAAATGGCAAAACGAGACTTAATGACCGAGACAAACTGTCTGACAATGCTCTCGAGAATCAAAACGGTTGCCGTTTCCTCGGCAGCCTCCGTGTAAAGAACATACGGCAGATTTTCTCTCCATTGTCGTAATAATACATGGGAATGATGGCAAAACAGGCGCCTTCGTCCTTTGGCAGAGAACAGGCATGATCTGAGGAACACGAAGGTAAAAGCATGAAACATCAGTCACTCATGTCAAATCAACAAATGCAGTATTTAGTTAATTTAGCCTCATTCGGGTAGATTTCTTCTGCTTTGGATAGACATGCGTTCACACAGTCTTTATCGCTTTCGAAGCGGTTGCTGTTGCCGCCTTCGCCTTTATAGAAGAACGGGTCAAATTACTCATTATTATCTCATTAATTTCGTCTAGCATATGGACACACCGAAAATGTTTTTAATTTCTAAAGGCTTGTGCATAAATGTGCTGTTATTTTAATAATAATTTATTAAATCTTTTTTTTTTGCAAAGTTGATTTTATTGTTTTAAATATATTTGTATTGTTTTCATATTTTATTATTTTAATAACATTTTATTATTTTAATAATTTTGTCTGCATTTGACAGTTTTTTTTTAAAATACATATGTATTTAATAATTATATAAATATTGAAATATTTGTTCTGTTATTGACAAATTAGATTTGTTTAAAAATTTTATTTCAATTATTTAAATATTTATTCTGTATAATGATCAAGTTGATATTTTAAATATTATTTTAAGAATAACTATTTTAACATTTGTTCTGTGTTTGACAATAAAGTATCTTTACAATACATATATATTATTTTAATGATAATATAAATATTTGAGAATTTGCTCTGAATTTTACAAATATTCTTAAAACAAATAGTTAATTTAATAATAATTGAAATATTTTTTTTCTGTATTTGAGAGTTGATTTAATTTTTTTAAATACATTTTATTTTAATATTAATTTAAATATTTGTTGTGTTAGACAATAAGGTTGATTATATTTTGTTCGGGATCGCGGAGCGCAAATCATATAATTAAGTTCTGAACTTCAGGAGCGCGGAGCGCAAATCATTTGATTAAGGTCTGAACTTCAGGAGCGCGGAGCGCAAATCATTTGATTAAGGTCTGAACTTCAGGAGCGCGGAGCGCAAATCATTTGATTAAGGTCTGAACTTCGGGAGCGCGCAGCGCAAATCATTTGATTAAGGTCTGAACTTCGGGAGCGCGCATGCAGCGCAAATCATTTGATTAAGGTCTGAACTTCGGAAGCAAGGAGCGCAAATCATTTAATTTAAATCTGAACTTCGGGAGCGCAAATCATTTGATTAAGATCTGAACTTCGGGAGCGCGAAGCGCAAATCATTTGATTAAGATCTGAACCTCGGGAGCACGGAGCGCAAATCATTTGAATAAGGTCTGAACTTCGGGAGCGCGGAGCGCAAATCATTTGAATAAGGTCTGAACTACCGCGTTGCGCAAATCATTTAATTAAAATCTGAACTTCGGGAGCGCAAGTCATTTGATTAAGATCTGAACTTCGGGAGCGCGGAGCGCAAATCATTTGATTAAGATCTGAACTTCGGGAGCGCGGAGCGCAAATCATTTGAATAAGGTCTGAACTTCGGGAGCGCGGAGCGCAAATCATTTGATTAAGGTCTGAACTTCGGGAGCGCGGAGCGCAAATCATTTGAATAAGGTCTGAACCTCGGGAGCGCGGAGCGCAAATCGTTTAATTAAGATCTGAACTTCGGGAGCGCAAATCATTTGATTAAGATCTGAACTTCGGGAGCGCGGAGCACAAATCATTTGATTAAGGTCTGAACTTCGGGAGCGCGGAGCGCAAATCATTTGAATAAGGTCTGAACTTCGGGAGCGCGGAGCGCAAATCATTTGATTAAGGTCTGAACCTCGGGAGCGCGGAGCGCAAATCATTTGATTAAGGTCTGAACATCGGGAGCGCGGAGCGCAAATCATTTGATTAAGGTCTGAACCTCGGGAGCACAAATCATTTGATTAAGATCTGAACTTCGGGAGCGTGGAGCACAAATCCTTTGATTAAGGTCTGAGCGCGGAGCGCAAATCATTTGATTAAGGTCTGAGCGCGGAGCGCAAATCATTTGATTAAGGTCTGAACATCGGGAGCGCGGAGCGCAAATCATTTGATTAAGGTCTGAACCTCGGGAGCACAAATCATTTGATTGAGGTCTGAACATCGGGAGCGCAAATCATTTGATTAAGGGCTTCCGGCTCGGCTCCTCAGCGAAAACATGATTAATGCGGTGCACCGGCTGCCTCTTATACTCACGCTGTGATCAGCGGCAGCTGGATGCAATGATCGCATGCCAATGTCCATTGGCTCGTTTGGTTACACTCGAAGTGGATAGGTCTCTCTGGCGAGATCCCAATTCGTCGGTCATCCGACGTGACGTCTCCGTTCCCTCCTTCAGGGAACGAGGGTTACATACGTAACCGAGACGTTTTGGTCCCTCCTCGTCCGGATCTAGGGGATGGGGCGTAGGCGCGGTCTGCCTGGAACCGGTTGTCTCGCCATTCTGCGTTTGAAACGGACACGCGCGGACTTCTCGCCGGTCGGGGGGCTTTTTCTTTTGTTTAACTTTTACCTTCAGCTAAGTTATGATAGACTTATCTTTTGTCTCTGAGATTACCTTCTTTTTGGACAACGTTTGTTATTTTTCCTTGTTTTCCACCTTTTCTTGTGACAACTTCTGTCTTCTTAAAAGTTAGATTTTTTTTATTTTCATTGTCAAACTAACTAGTTTTAAATTGTAATATTACAAACTTCTGACAAACGTATCTTTTTTAACGGCTTGATATTTTATTTTATACCACAGTAAGTAAGGTTACTCTATATTATTTAATGTTAATATTGTCTTAGTTGTTTAAATAACCTGTCTTCATTTTTATTTGTTTTCTTACACCGTATTTTACCTAATTTTAAACAACGCTTTCTGGAAAATAAAAACATTGCTTATTTTTACGTGTATATACGTCGCATTTTCTTTATATTAAAACTTGTTTAACTTTATATAACTTATTGTAATATAACAAAGTGGACCTTTGTTAGCTTATCCACATTCGAATCCTAGTTTTCTTTGTCTTTATTGTTTTCTATTACGCTGTTTGACTCTTATTTGGTTTACGTCGTCTATTTTTGCACTCTTTTATAAATGATATACTCTGACTTTATTGTTTTGAAGTTTTCCCTTACTTTAGCCTCCGGTGTTAGAGGCGAGATGTAGGCTTGATCTTTTGTTTTAAAAGAACAGGTGTTTGTGGGAGATGCACTTCACAGTTTTTCACAGCACAGTCCCAGATACGCTGGTATGGGATGCGGCGGGTGGGAGGGAAATTTCCTGATAACAGCGTCTTCAAAAGACAAAACCTTCTGTCATTTATTATACAGCCTTCAAAAACAAAAACCACCTGTCAAAATCATCAAAACCTGCTGTCAAAACATCAAAACCATCAAAACCAACTGTCAAAATCATCAAAAACATCAAAACCTGCTGTCAAAACATCAAAACCATCAAAACCACCTGTCAAAATCATCAAAACCATCAAAACCACCTGTCAAAATCATCAAAACCTGCTGTCAAAACATCAAAACCATCAAAACCACCTGTCAAAACATCAAAAACATCAAAACCTGCTGTCAAAACATCAAAACCATCAAAACCACCTGTCAAAATCATCAAAACCTACTGTCAATAACATCAAAACCATCAAAACCACCTGTCAAAATCATCAAAACCTACTGTCATTATAACATGATTTATAATACCGGAAGTCCCGCCTTATACAGGAAGTCCCGCCTATACAGGAAGTCCCGCCTTATGCAGGAAGTCCCGCCTATACAGGAAGTCCCGCCTTATACAGGAAGTCCCGCCTACACCGGAAGTCCCGCCCCTGTACCGGAAGTCCCGCCTACACCGGAAGTCCCGCCCCTATACCCGAAGCCCCGCCCACCTGTCAATCAGTCATTTTGACAGGTGGTGTATGGTACTAACTACTTGCACTGTCAGAAAAAAAGGTACAAAAACGGTCACTTCTATGGCCTCGCTGTGAAGAACCTTTATTTTTGAGAGTGTTTGGGGGAAATTAGTTGTACCTTTTAGCTTTTAGACACCATTGTACATTTTTTCCCTGAGTTGAGTGGAAATCTCAACTGTTTAGTTTCACGTTATTAACATTATACTGATTAAAAATGGCAAAACGAGACTTAATGACCGAGACAAACTGTCTGACAATGCTCTCGAGAATCAAAACGGTTGCCGTTTCCTCGGCAGCCTCCGTGTAAAGAACATACGGCAGATTTTCTCTCCATTGTCGTAATAATACATGGGAATGATGGCAAAACAGGCGCCTTCGTCCTTTGGCAGAGAACAGGCATGATCTGAGGAACACGAAGGTAAAAGCATGAAACATCAGTCACTCATGTCAAATCAACAAATGCAGTATTTAGTTAATTTAGCCTCATTCGGGTAGATTTCTTCTGCTTTGGATAGACATGCGTTCACACAGTCTTTATCGCTTTCGAAGCGGTTGCTGTTGCCGCCTTCGCCTTTATAGAAGAACGGGTCAAATTACTCATTATTATCTCATTAATTTCGTCTAGCATATGGACACACCGAAAATGTTTTTAATATCTAAAGGCTTGTGCATAAATGTGCTGTTATTTTAATAATAATTTATTAAATCTTTTTTTTTTGCAAAGTTGATTTTATTGTTTTAAATATATTTGTATTGTTTTCATATTTTATTATTTTAATAACATTTTATTATTTTAATAATTTTGTCTGCATTTGACAGTTTTTTTTAAAATACATATGTATTTAATAATTATATAAATATTGAAATATTTGTTCTGTTTTTGACAAATTAGATTTGTTTAAAAATTTTATTTCAATTATTTAAATATTTATTCTGTATAATGATCAAGTTGATATTTTAAATATTATTTTAAGAATAACTATTTTAACATTTGTTCTGTGTTTGACAATAAAGTATCTTTACAATACATATATATTATTTTAATGATAATATAAATATTTGAGAATTTGCTCTGAATTTTACAAATATTCTTAAAACAAATAGTTAATTTAATAATAATTGAAATATTTTTTTTCTGTATTTGAGAGTTGATTTAATTTTTTTAAATACATTTTATTTTAATATTAATTTAAATATTTGTTGTGTTAGACAATAAGGTTGATTATATTTTGTTCGGGATCGCGGAGCGCAAATCATATAATTAAGTTCTGAACTTCAGGAGCGCGGAGCGCAAATCATTTGATTAAGGTCTGAACTTCAGGAGCGCGGAGCGCAAATCATTTGATTAAGGTCTGAACTTCAGGAGCGCGGAGCGCAAATCATTTGATTAAGGTCTGAACTTCGGGAGCGCGCAGCGCAAATCATTTGATTAAGGTCTGAACTTCGGGAGCGCGCATGCAGCGCAAATCATTTGATTAAGGTCTGAACTTCGGAAGCAAGGAGCGCAAATCATTTAATTTAAATCTGAACTTCGGGAGCGCAAATCATTTGATTAAGATCTGAACTTCGGGAGCGCGAAGCGCAAATCATTTGATTAAGATCTGAACCTCGGGAGCACGGAGCGCAAATCATTTGAATAAGGTCTGAACTTCGGGAGCGCGGAGCGCAAATCATTTGAATAAGGTCTGAACTACCGCGTTGCGCAAATCATTTAATTAAAATCTGAACTTCGGGAGCGCAAGTCATTTGATTAAGATCTGAACTTCGGGAGCGCGGAGCGCAAATCATTTGATTAAGATCTGAACTTCGGGAGCGCGGAGCGCAAATCATTTGAATAAGGTCTGAACTTCGGGAGCGCGGAGCGCAAATCATTTGATTAAGGTCTGAACTTCGGGAGCGCGGAGCGCAAATCATTTGAATAAGGTCTGAACCTCGGGAGCGCGGAGCGCAAATCGTTTAATTAAGATCTGAACTTCGGGAGCGCAAATCATTTGATTAAGATCTGAACTTCGGGAGCGCGGAGCACAAATCATTTGATTAAGGTCTGAACTTCGGGAGCGCGGAGCGCAAATCATTTGAATAAGGTCTGAACTTCGGGAGCGCGGAGCGCAAATCATTTGATTAAGGTCTGAACCTCGGGAGCGCGGAGTGCAAATCATTTGATTAAGGTCTAAACATCGTGAGCGCAAATCATTTGATTGAGGTCTGAACATCGGGAGCGCAAATCATTTGATTAAGATCTGAACTTCGGGAGCGCGGAGCACAAATCATTTGATTAAGGTCTGAACTTCGGGAGCGCGGAGCGCAAATCATTTGAATAAGGTCTGAACTTCGGGAGCGCGGAGCGCAAATCATTTGATTAAGGTCTGAACCTCGGGAGCGCGGAGCGCAAATCATTTGATTAAGGTCTGAACATCGTGAGCGCAAATCATTTGATTGAGGTCTGAACATCGGGAGCGCAAATCATTTGATTAAGGTCTGAACTTCGGGAGCGCAAATCATTTGATAACAGATATATACTTAAACAGACTAATTTTGATGAACACTTGAATGTAAACCACATCTGAATAATTGGAGAAGATCAACTCAGATCAGAAAAGGTTGAAGGTCTGTTCCTAAAAATTCTAGGAGTCTGAAATTTGATCTCAGATCAGGGAATAAAAACTCAGAATTGCAAGATATAAATTCAGAATACAATATAATTCCATTAATCATGATATATTTTACATTATTATAATTATATTTTAATTCCTGTTGAAAATTTAACTCCAAGTATATAACAAGTAATTGCACAATATACAATGAGATATGAATTCACCATTGCAAAAAACAATTGTGATAAAATAACGCAATTATTTTATTTTTTCATCTTTGTGGCTTCCATAAATAACAGTATGTCAATAAAGTGTTGCTTGTGTTTTTCAATAAAACAGACACGAGGACTTTTATCTGATATGTCAAAAATGTGAGGGAAAGCTCCTCTTGTCTCGACATGTCTCCCTGAAAAAACAAACATGACTGGGCAAGAATTTTCATACTGTGCTGAATCTGACACATGTCACCATATGACCATCATCCTAGAGTTACTAATCTCTTCCATCTTTATTTGACCCTCTAACACTAGCTCTCTCGTCTCTATTCTAATTCTATTTGATCTAATCTGTCTTCTATTTATTTAAAAACACACACACACATTTGACCCTTTTGAATTTGATCAATTGCATAATTATTCTCTAACTGCTAGCTTTTCTTGTAAAACTAAAACTAAGTGTCTTTTTTCTATATTCTATACTCGTTTTCTTAACAAAAAAAAAACTTTCCTACGTGTACTGCTTTAAGCTAACCAGGACTTGTAATAGCACTTGCATGTTGTTGCATGTTTTACTGAAGGTTTCTGGACGTTCTGGCCGCTTGTAAGGATCCTGCTGGTCTTTCAGGAGAAGTTCTTATAAACGGAGCTCCACAACCTCCAAACTACAAATGTCTGTCCGGATACGTAGTGCAGGTATAAACCACACAAACACTCATTTACTACGTTTCCTTTCTTAGTAAAGTAGCAGCACATTCTCCTCAATGACATGTGATGTGAGGAATTACTCAGGTCTGGAGCACAAATTATGAACTTACACTGAACTTAGGCGTCCCGTTTGACTCTAACAACTGACTTCTGCCTTTAAAACAGGAAGCTGAACTCGTTATTCTGTAATTCATATCATGACTAAGGGTATTTTGAGTTTCCTGACTAAGATTAGAAGAGATGGACTGAAACCGTTCAGTAGTTTAGTTTGTTTTCCTTCCATAAATAGAGTTGAATACAGTCCGTTGGTCTTGTGTTTACTTCAGGAGTCTGAATTCCTCCAGTGATTGTTTAATCGAATCTCAAATCACACCAACTGTGTCCTGAGACACTCTGCTTCATTAAGGGCGTGTTCAGAAAGGGCTCTGTCATGGGTTAAACACATGAAATATCCTGAAAGTCTTGTGTTTTTGCAGGATGACGTGGTCATGGGGACGCTGACTGTTCACGAGGATCTGCGTTTCTCAGCAGCTTTACGACTCCCGAAGTCAATCCGTCAGAGAGAAAAAGATGAGAAGATTGAGAGACTCATTCAGGAGCTGGAATTGAGCAAAGTGGCCGATTCACGGGTAACAAACCAAACACACCTTCATCTGACTGACTACATGTGCAATCAACTCCAGCTAACAACTATCCACTGTTGTTTGTTCATGAAATGATTAGTAATAATCAGAAGGAGCTTTATTGCCAGGTATGTTAACACATACGAGTCAACTATAATTTTACCCCAAAAATGATTTTGAGCTACAGGAATGATAATGAAAGGGTTACTCTAGAACAGCAAGAGTGTGAAACAGACACACACACAGAGAAAGAGAAGGATATATACACATTTATAAAAAAAAATATTTTAATGATCTTTAAGCATTTGTAAAATAATTATAAAACTATATTTAAGGTACCATGTGTATCATATGATTTGATTATGTATTTGTCATTCTAACTGAAAGTGGGAAGATAAAGGATTAGGCTTAAAAGTTGACTTCATCTATTGGACAACATTTGTATTACAGCCTTCTTCTGTCAGCTGAAATGTCTGAAGTTTTTAATTTGCTGTCAGCTTCCTGATCATCAGATATTCATAAAAAAAGCAAGTTTTCTCAGAATGACTTGTTCTCCATAAGTAGAACATTTTGAAGCATTTGAAGAATGCACTTTAAAGAAAAAGTACGATTTCGTTTTTTACCATTATTTTAATAAATTGCCATGGCAACACAATTCAAAAAATCCCAAAAACCTTCGCAATTTAGCATCTTCAGTATTTTGGCATCATCTTAACAAAGTTTGGTGTGAATTGCGAGATTCTTCTAGAAAGAATAGGCAATAATGCACAGCCTGAATTAAAAAAAAATCCACATTTACACAAAAGAAATCCACAAACCAAAATAGCTGACTACCTTTTGTTCGTAGCTAATGTTCCTGCTCGAAGAGAATAATAGATCAAAAGGTGGCGCCTCTAGAGCTCATGCTCAAATTTTTCCAGTGTCTAACTGTCATTAATACTGATGAGTGTGTCGAGTTTCATGGCAACAGTATTTAAGATATCAAGAATCCCTTCACAGTAGGGCTGGGTGATAAAACGATAAAAATAATTATCGCAATATAAGTCTCCTTGATAAAACGATAACAAGAGCTCGATAAATATTCAATATATAATGTTTATGCAGAAAAGCGGAGCGAAACAATGCTACTCATTTGAACCGTGTCACACGGACAGTTTATCCGCTCAGCTCGAAGTTCAAATGGCAGCGCAGCGGTTGCAAGCTCACTAGAGCAGATGCGTTTACTCACTGATGAGACTCGGTCATGTGAGCTCTAACCAGCGCTGTGAGATCCAGAAGAACACAAATGACTCGTTGATTTAAACTAGTTTGAAGCCAGCTGAAACAGCGCTGACAAACAGGAGAAACACTGTGCGCAATGGTACAGTCAATCTACAAATCGCCATTATATTTATCGAATTGTATTGTTAATATAGACATGTATTCAATGTTTTAAAGGAGAAATTTAATATAATTGCAATAGTTTTTGTGAATAAGCTATAGCGTGTGTGCATGTATACTAAATGTATTTAGACTACTGTGTTTATACAGATACTCAGAAACAATGGAGTTACATTTTTATTACGGCATTGAGGTGCTATATGTGTGGTTTTAACTGTGGCTATCATGATCTAAATGTATGCTACTATGGAAGACCAAACTGTACTGAAGATACGAGTCATCAAAGTCAGGCAACACAAACATGTTTCATGATTTGAAACAATATCACTCATTAGAACATGCAGAAATTAAAATCTTAATTTGATTTTTCTATCAAGATATTTATTTTGTTAAGGAAAAAATGACTGGAAAAGAGTAATAATTTAAAAACGTGAAGTGTTTGTCATGTTTTGATCATAAAGAGATATTTAAAACCACAGCCAACTGTCTGGTTTCTACAACTTTCACCACGGAGCAAATATCTGCCTTTAAACTTGATAGATATAAAGATTCGAAATGTAGTGTGTGTGATAATTATTAATATCGATTAATATGAACATTTTTATCGTCTGTGTCTTGACATTATTCTGGTGAATTTTGAAGCAAATCGAGAAGTTTAAATCAAAGCATTTTGAAAATTCTGAAGTTATGAATGAATGAATGATGCATTTAAATAGCGCTTTATTGTGAATTGTTGTATACCCAAAGCGCTTTACAATCATGTGGGGGGGGGGTCTCTCCTCAACCACCACCAGTGTGCAGCATCCACTTGGATGATGCGACGGCTGCCACAGGACAACAGCACCAGTGTGCTGGCCACACACCGGCTACAGGTGGAGAGGAGAGAGGGACATAGAGCCAATCAAGTGGATGCGCTCACCACACACCAGCTACAGGTGGAGAGGAGAGAGAGTCATAGAGCCAATCAAGTGGATGCGCTCACCACACACCAGCTACAGGTGGAGAGGAGAGAGAGTCATGGAGCCAATCAAGTGTATGCGCTCGCCACACACCAGCTACAGGTGGAGAGGAGAGAGAGACATAGAGCCAATCAAGTAGAGATCGACCGATAAATCGGTTGACCGATATTTCTCCCGATATTTAAGCATTTTACCATAATCGGTTTTGTAAAAACAAATATCGGTTTTGATTTTTTTTTTTTTTTTTTACATACATAATTATACAGTATAACCAGCAGTGAAATTTTGTTCTCTGCATTTGACCCATCCAAGTGCTCACACACCTGGAGCAGTGGACACACACACACACACACACACACATCTGGAGCAGTGGGCACTGTTCACTCAGGAGAAGCTCCAGCACTACCACCGCATGTAACTTTACGGTTAACTTGTTTGAAACACGCTGAATTATATTAACATTTACTATAGAACCATTATTTCGCCAATACACATCTAAATAAATACATCTCTATCGAAATTAATTATTTATTTTCTCCACAAGCGATCGCAGTTTGAGTATAGTTGTGTGTAAATAGATAAACCACGCTGTCAGCAGTTATTTCATAATCTAGAATGACAAAAACATTTGAATAATTATGATAAAACATGCCAGTTGAGAAATGCAATAAAATACGATGTTTTGTTTGTTATAGCTTATTTCAATATTTCAGAGAATATTATTCAGTGAAATAACATTATCCAGTGCATTATTATTCACTCTTTAGCCTATTAAACAGCTTATAAACCTAAAACTGTATTTTAAAATGAAGTTGATATTTTGTTTGAGTTTTCCGTCTTTTCCTCAGGTTTTAAATAAGCCTGTAAGCGCCGTGCGCGTTTTACTTTGACTTTAATATCAGCAGCAATTCGGCGTCAAGCAGTGTTTAAAATAAAAAACAGCAAATACTGTGGAACCAAATAAATGAGAAACTAATGTTTTTTTTTTTTTACATTATCACTTAGATCAGGGGTAATAGATCGTATTCACCTCTCTACGTATTCTGTGTTTATGAGGATAAATACGGTTCTCGTGGCGCTGTGAATACAGACTGAACGGCGGCTCAAAACCGCTGTATGAGAACATGATACACATACTGCTCTCGCTGGATAAAAGAAGCCAGTGTCACACTAGTACACACACGTTTGGATGGGCAAGTTTTGTAATCAAGGTAAAGCTGATTACAGTGACATTATCGTGCATTAGGCGCGCGTTATGTCCGTTATAAATGATGCGCAAACGTGTGCGCTTTCGATCTCTATAACCTCATATTTCTGCTTGAATACAGCTCAGTATATAGTTGAATACAGCGACGTGAATAGTGAATAATAATAAAACACTATTTTATTTATTATTATTAAATTAATGCAACATAAAGATACATCACAACAAGCCTTTTAAATTATTTATTTAATGTGTATTTTATCATTTATTTACTTTTCACTTGGTAGATATCGGTGAGTTTTCTCCCAGACTAAGATTAATGTCAGACTCAGAAGTCAAAACGGGCGCTTTTACATTTGGTTTCGAAACTCTTCCGCATCGTCTTGTCTGTGTCACCTCACTCTTCTTGTCTGTTTCACCTCACTCTTCTTGTCAGTCATCTCTCTTCACGTGATAAATTAAATCTGATCTTTGATGTAGAGGTCTGCGCGGGACTATTTGAGGTTTTATTCCGCACACACCTGCTCCCGCTATATATTCTGTTTGTTCACATTTCTGCTGAAAGAAAGATAGCTAAGCTAACAAATACAAGTTTAGTCTGCACAAAAGTGTATTTATTTTATTCGTCTCGTCAAGAGTCTTGAATGTATTGACTGATAAATGTCAATAACAGTTTGCTGCCAACACGGAATAAAGTTTCAGAGGAAAAAAGTTATACAAAAATTGTAATACCTATTATAATTTGTTTTGTCAGGATATAATTCGTTTATGCTAGCATTCAGCCTACAACACAATAGGAAAAAAATGTAGGTTTAGCCTAATAGCTATTTTATTAGTCTTGTCAAAACACTAAATTAATTTAACATTTTGCTGTTAACACAGTGAAAAGTGCAGCAGAGAAAAAATAAATAAAATCGACATAGTCTGTCATTTAAAATGATAGGATAAGCATAATACAAAAAAAAGGAAAGAGAATTGCACGTCCTTCAAGGACAGCGGAGTAATAAATCTTGTCGGGACAGCCGGCAATGCAGACCTAGACTGCTGTGATGCAAGACTCTCGTTCGTTCGGTGCGTTGCATTTAGCAGCCGCGTTCAGTTTTAATTTTAGTGTCCTCTATCTGAACGAATTTATTTGTATTACTATAAAAACAATCTAAATGACGGTGGGGGACGGTGCCACGGTGAGTAAGTGATGTAACAGTGTTGCGGCTTAACACCAACCGTCGTGCAGCAAGCCTACTTCACTCTATTTATTTACTTTATAACAGTAAATAAATATCGGTTCTGAATATCAGTTATCGGTTAATAAACGTATAAATAATCGGTATCGGTTATAAAAAATCAATATCGGTCGATCACTACAATCAAGTGTATGCTCTCCCACACATCAGCTACAGGTGGAGAGGAGAGAGAGTCATAGAGCCAATCAAGTGTATGCGCTCACCACACACCAGCTACAGGTGGAGAGGAGAGAGAGACATAGAGCCAATCAAGTGTATGCTCTCACCACACAATCTACAGGTGGAGAGGAGAGAAAGACATAGAGTCAATCCAGTAAATGGGGATTATTAGGAGGCCATGATTGACAAGGGCCAGTGATGGGAATTTGGCCAGGACACCGGTGTTACACCCCTACTCTTTACGAGAAGTGCCATGGGATTTTTTAATGACCATAGAGAGTCAGGACCTCGGTTTAACATCTCATCCGAAAGATGCTATAACACACTTCCTGTTTCCCTTCTTCGCCATACATTTGTAACCTCACTATGGCCAAACCATTCGAGATATCAAAAATCCCTTTGCAATTTAACATCCTCAGTGTCGTGAGATCATGTTGACCAAGTTTGGTGGTGATCATATGAAGACTCTAGGATGAGTACATGAAATTGCACTGAATGTGTTTTCCAAACAATCCAACATGGCCGACTTCCTGTTGGGAGGAGCAGATTGGCAGATTGACTGTCAGCATGAAAGTCGTTTGGCTGATGAGATCTATAGGTGTATGAATTTTGGTGACTCTAGGTGAAACGGTGTGTGCCACAGAGCCCCCTATAAAAGGGTGTAAACTGCGTTTAATGTAATTGTTCTGTGTGGTCTACTGATGGTAATCGCGATGAATTTGAACAGTCAGTATTGTAGTTCATAGAGTGTGGGACTTGAATTGACGGCTGCCTGATTGGCTGGTTTTACAGGTGGGCACACAGATGATTCGTGGTGTTTCGGGTGGAGAGAGGAAGAGAACAAATATCGGCATGGAGCTGATTATTGATCCGCCGGTGCTTTTCCGACCACCAGCCTGGACGCCAGTACGGCCAGCTCCGTCCTGATGCTGCTCAGAGGTGCGTTTATACAAAACTTGTAATATTCCACACCTAAACCACAAGAAAGACATTTCCTTAATCACAAGAAAGACGTGTTCATTTGAAATGACATATAGGTGTGTGATAGTTTCAAAATAAATCAAAATATGATTAAATTATTAATATAAAAAACATTAAAAAATTATAAACATGTATTACGGAAATGATTAAATTATTCACACATGGCATTTTTTTACAGTCTTTAAGTTTCTGGTTTAACTAAGTTAAATTATTTAATGAAAATATCACAATAGAGAAAAATGTCTGAATGTAAAACAACTATAATTTAAAAATAGATAATTGTAAATTATGTTCATTTTTTTATTATATGCGCAGCACTAACTTATAATGTATTATGACTTATATTTTTTCAGTTACATTTATTTTTACATTTATTCATTTAGCAGACGCTTTTATCCAAAGCGACTTACATTGAGGAATACAATAGGCGATACATTATAAAGAGGCAAACAGACACAAGAAGTGCTTGTAATACAAATTTCTAGGCAGTGTTCAGAGCAAATTCTAGCCAGACAGAGAGAGTTTAAGGGAAAGAGAGCAAAGTTAAGGAAAGGTATTTTTTTTAAAGATGAAGTCAAGTGATGATGGAAGAGAGATGAGTTTTCAGATGTTGCGTGAAACTTGTCTGGATTCCACCAGCCAGGAACGGTGAATATAATTCATTAAAATATAAGTTTCATTTCAAAAAGTACAACTTGATTTTATGTATTTAGAATTTTGTTTAGGTTTTTATGTATTTATGTGCTGAAATCCCTAAATTGTCACAAATATATATATATTTAGGTGACTGTATTGTTGAAACTAATATTTGCAAAATGCAAACAGTGTTCGGTCTCAATGGACAAAGTAAATATTGAATCTAGCATGACACAAAATTCCTTAAAATGTGTGGTACATGTAGAAATATATACCTACCCACTATCAGTTATGAGAATGATGATACCTCCCTCATTATTGGCTGTAGCAAATAAAATAATTAACACTGTAATTAGAGTAATGTTAGGATGCACCTTGTTTCACAATGATGAATGTTCCATATTAAAATATCAATGTTTACTGTTATGTATAATTCTGAGAGGCAACAAGGTTAATTTATTCATTAGGTACGCATGAGCTAAATTAATAAGTTAGGGTTGAATTGTTCAATTGCTATAATAGTACTTTTGTTTCACCCCTTTTCCCAAACGTTCAGTTAAATGTACCTTGCCCATGCACACAGTGTGCATACCCCACTGTACCGTGTTTACTAGTCGAAAACAAAGAAGCATACAAGATTAGTCTCATATTGATTCAGGGTTTACTTGAATACGCTTTCAAAATATTGACAGTGAGATCTGTGCAATACTTTCTCCCAGAGACCTTTACGGTGTACTTCTAATATAACTATTACTTTCAACGTGTCTCACCTCACAAACTCTCCTTCAGCCGTTATAACCTTTAACATTCTCTGATTTATATTTGTAAAAATACCACTGAAATTATAGGTGTTTTCACTTTTATGTGTTCACATATTTTCCTACTTGAGTTCATGCTACTGTGATTACAATGTAAATATTAAGTGAATAATGTTTTAACCATTTACTGATATATTTTGAATTGGAATGTAATTGTCATTTCGATTATAGTTTTTGATCCGTACACTTATTATATTTTCTAGTTTTAATAATCACTATATTGTGCTTCATGTCTACAGAAGGATAAGAAAAAAATATCAGAAAATCTCTATGTAACTGCTTATTTAAATTCACATAGTTTATAACTGTGTATGGGAATTTGTATTTATCAATAGATTTTTATAAGAGGAATAATTTTTTTGCTATGTCATTTCTAAGTTTTAATTTTTATATTTTAAATCCATATGGAGTTATGTAAAGAGAAATATCATTTTATAGTTGTGTTAGTCATACGTGTGCTTTGGTAGTTGAGTCTTGATTACTTGCAGTTAAATATTTATAACAGAATGCTGAAAGTATTTGTAATGTGAAATGTTGAATGAATAAACTTGATTGCAGGAAATACCGTGGCTCTCGTCTTTAACCGTGAATATTGATCAAAGCTATCATTTAAATCTTTGAAAGGAAATTTGATCTTCGTGAGTTTAATTTCAGTCAATCTGTATAAAGTGCAAGGCATCATCTTTTAATAGAGCACAATAGGAAATGCAGTAAGCTGTCATGCTGTCTGAGAATGGGGTCAAAACTATATTTAGCTTGTCTGATACAGCACATGCTGCCTAAAAGGGTTCAAGGTTCAAGGTTCAAGGTTCTTTATTATTTGTCACATACACAATCATACAGGGTATAATCAGTAGTGAAATGTAGGTCGGGACAGGTCCGCTCAATGGAAAGTGCAAAAAAAATAAAAATAATAATAATAATAATAAAATAGAAAATACAAATAACAAGCAATAAAACAATGAAACATAACACAAGAGAATATATAAATATAGGTGAGAATGAAGAAGGGAACAAATAATAAAATAAAAAGTGTAAGATGTGCAATGAGATAAAATGTGCAATACAGTATACTGTGGATAATAAATATTAATAAAAAACACGGATGTGCAAGAGAATGTGCAAATAGGTTGTACCGGGTATATACACACAGCAGCAGTGTGGATGATGGAGAATAATGGGTGTGTATACAGTTTATTAAATTGAGTCCTGTGGATGTGATGATGTTATGAGACTGAGTTTAGGAGCCTGATGGCCTGAGAGAAGAAACTCCTCCGCAGTCTTTCAGTCTTTGCCATCATGCTCCTGAAGCGCTTGCCAGATGGCAGTAAACAGAAATGATGGTTACCGGGGTGAGTTGAGTCCTTGATGATTTTAGCAGCTCTGCTTTTGCAGCGTTTGAGGTAGATGTCCTGCAGAGAGGGGAGAGCAGACCCTGAGATGCGTTCAGCTAAACGCACGACTCTCTGCAGAGCTTTGCAGTCCTGGTTTGTGGCATTATTATACCACACTGAGATGCACTGAGTCAGAACACTTTCTATGGCCCCTGAATAGAAAGTTTTCAGGATAGCTGGTGAGACCCTGAATTTCCTCAGCTGACGCAGATGGTACAGTCTTTGCCTGGCTTTCTTGACCTGTGTTTGGATGTGTGCAGTCCAAGTCAGGTCCTCAGAGATGTTTACACCGAGGTACTTGAAGCTGCTCACCCGCTCCACAGGGGTCCCACTGATCATAAGAGGGGTGTAGGGCTGCTGCTGTCTCTTCCTGAAGTCTACAATCAGCTCTTTGGTTTTGCTCACGTTCAGAGAGAGGCAGTTGTCCTGGCACCATGATGTGAGTCTCTCCACCTCATCCAAGTATGCGGCCTCATCGTTGTTGGAAACGAGGCCCAGAACCACAGTATCATCTGCAAATTTAATGATAGAAGTGGAGCTGTGTGAGGACACGCAGTCGTGTGTGTAGAGAGAGTATAGCAAGGGGCTCAGGACACAGCCCTGTGGGGCTCCTACGTTCAGGGTTATGGAGTTGGAGGTGAACTGGCCGACTTTCACCACTTGTGGTCTGGCGGTGAGGAAATCTTGAATCCAGTCACAGAGTGAAGTGTTTAGGCCAAGGTCTGAGAGTTTGACAGCTAGCTTGGTGGGGACTATAGTGTTGAAAGCTGAGCTATAGTCTATGAATAGCAGCCTGACATAGTTGCCATTCTTGCTGTCAATGTGAGTGAGGGAGGAGTGCAGTACCTGGGAGATGGCATCATCAGTAGACCTATTTGGCCGATAGGCAAACTGAAGAGGGTCCAGAGTAGCAGGAATGGAGGAGCAAATGTGTTTCTTTAAGAGTCTCTCAAAAACCTTCATGACTGTCGATGTGAGGGCAACTGGACAATAGTCATTCAGGCAAGAGGGTTTAATGTTCTTAGGCACAGGGATTATAACAGATTTTTTAAAGGAGGTGGGAACAACAGAGGTAGCGAGGGACTCATTGAAGATGGAAGTAAACAAACCAGAAAGCTGATCAGCACAGGACCTCAGAACGCGGCCAGTAATCCCATCAGGTCCTGCTGCTTTCCTTACGTTCACTCTCTTTAGTTCCCTCCGAACGTCGTCCTCTGAAAAGGTGATAGCATAATCATTGCTGCTCTGTCTGCTGCTTTCTGACGTGCTGCTCGGCAGAGTCACGCCGCCGCCATTACATTCAAAGCGGCCGTAGAAGGTGTTGTAACGTATATTGGCAGGAATTCAACTCTACAAGTCATCAGAAGGGGGGGGGGGCAGCTAAAGAATCAGCGTCTCTCTAAAACCCCTCCCCCTTTGCATCAGCGCAAAAGCGCGCGATTTCGTCCGGTCACAGAACAAAGAGAAATGGCCACTAGAAGATTTCCAAGAGACACATTCATTTCATGATAATAATTCATCTACACAAGGAACATGTGGATATTAATTGTGGTACTCTTTCTCTCATATGCTTGTGGAATATGAATTATTTGGGAAAACGTGGGCTGATTTCTAATCATACTTTAAGCTGGAATGTTTAGGTTGTGTTTAGACTTTTATGAATGGTTGCAAAATTTTATGAATCAGTACGATAACGAATGTGGTGATATTATAAATGTGTAAATCTGATAAGAGTTTTAATACAGGCGTACAAACAAGTTATCTTTCCTCACATGAAAAAATGCTTTGCAAAAACCAGCCGGGCAGGCGGGGCTCCGCCCCGTACCGACGCTCTGATTGGACCAGCCGCCTTTAGGGATGTCCAAAAAACGGACTGTTTAAAACGACGCGCGAGCGGCGCGCCCTCTCCTCTTCTTCTGGCGCTCTGACTCTCTTGAACATGGCTTGAACATCTCTGAAACTCCGCGAAGCTGCGCCCTCCAACGCGCGCGCCGGTCCGCTGGACTCTCACCTTGAAAACCAACCATTTATGAAGTCTAAGACCGTGCCAAAGCCGCAAAATCACGGAGCAACGAATTCAACGACTGCAGAGCAGAGAGCTTTCCCGGTGACGTCACGCAGCAGAGGTTTCTCCGAAGGAGCACGAACCGACCACGTGAAACCCGAAACAAAGAACTCACGCGGGAAAACGAAACCAACGCATCCAGCCTGCTTGAAACCAACAGAAAGCAAGTAACAAACCAACGTTTTTATCCTGACTAAACTGGTAAATTCGATCTGAATGCAGTAACAAAGCAAAGATTTGTTCGTGATCATTTCCTGGTTAGTTAAGTTATGCAATCGAAAGGATGGTATTCTTTCAACGGTTAACCTCAAAACTCTCCTATGTGTGTATGTTTGTGTATTATCAGTTAATCCATTTATGTTAGAATAGCAATATCACGAATAAACCTTTTCCATTTTATAAACAAGTGTCTCTGGAATGTGATTTTAAGTATTTTCATCCTTATTTTGCCCAACGATAACGCAACCTAGCTCAAACTCGAGTAATTATTAATCTCGTTTATTGTTACCGGGGGCCACGGGAACAGAAGCGAGATTTTAATAGGGATATACTGATGTAGTTCGCTGGCCGAGCACTCAAAGTATAAACCGTAAGTTAAATATTAGTAGGGCTTTAATCGAGCATATTAAATATTTAATAACTAATTCCCGGAGCTGAAACAATAGCTCCATATTAAACTGTATTTTCATTACAGTGTTTAGCTCTTCGGCCAGCAACGGATCTGCTCTCACCTCTGATAGGAGTTATTTCCAGAGGAACAGATGGTCTTCAGTCCCTGCCACATGCGTCGAGAGTCATTGAGCTGGAAATGTGACTCAATTCTCTCCCTGTATCTGAGTTTAGCAGCTCTAACTGCCCGACGGAGAGCGTAGCACGAAGCTTTGTACTCGCTCATGTTTCCCGACAAAAGACCAGCATTGTATGCGGCAGTGCGATGGTTAACCGCATCACGGATTGATCTGTCCACCCACGGTTTCTGATTGGAGAATGTCCTTATAGTCACGGTTTCAGTGGCTTGCTCGGTTAGCGTGTTGATAAAGCTTACTGCTACATCTGTGAATTCGCTGACGTCAGATGAACTCGCCCGGAACATGTCCCAGTCGACGTCATCAAGAGACGCCTGTAGCATAGCTTCAGAGTGGGAGGACCAGTGCGTCACTTCCCTCTCCACCGGGGGTTCTTGAATGATCCGTTGTTTATAATCCGGTGTGAGAAAAATGGCGACATGATCTGATTTCCCAAACGCCGGCAGTGAGTGGGCTTTGTAGGCATTTTTGAATTGGGTGTAGCAGTGATCGAGTGTATTCAGTCCTCTGGTTGGACAGGATATGTGCTGATGAAAGTTAGGGATGACCTTTTTGAGGTTAGCTTTGTTAAAGTCTCCAGCGATGATGCATGCAGCGTCAGGATGTATGTTGATATATCTGCTGAGTTCATCTATTTGATCTAATCTGTCTTCTATTTATTTAAAAAAAACACACACACATTTGACCCTCTATCAATTGCATATTATTCTCTAACTACAGTCTTTTTTCTATATAAAAAAACTTCCTACGTTTACTGCTTTAAGCTAACCAGGACTTGTAATAGCACTTGCATGTTGTTGCTCTTTTGTTGGTTTTGATTGCTTCTATAATGTCCTCATTTGTAAGTCGCTTTGGATAAAAGCTTCAGCTAAATGACTAAATTAAAAAAGTGTTTTACTGAAGGTTTCTGGACGTTCTGGCCGCTTGTAAGGATCCTGCTGGTCTTTCAGGAGAAGTTCTTATAAACGGAGATCCACAACCTCCAAACTACAAATGTCTGTCTGGATACGTAGTGCAGGTATAAACCACAAAAAACACTAATTTACTACGTTTCCTTTCTTAGTAAAGTAGCAGCACATTCTCCACAATGACACGTGATGTGAGGAATTACTCAGGTCTGGAGCACAAATGCTGAACTTACACTGAACTTAGGCGTCACATTTGACTCTAACAATGACTTCTGCATTTAAAACAGGAAGCTGAACTCGTTATTCTGTAATTCATATCATGACTAAGGGCATTGTGGGTTTCCTGACTAAGATTAGAAGAGATGGACTGAAACCGTTCAGTAGTTTAGTTTGTTTTCCTTCCATAAATAGAGTTTAATAGAGTTTGGTCTTGTGTTTACTGCAGGAGTCTGAATTCCTCCAGTGATTGTTTAATCGAATCTCAAATCACACCAGCTGTGTCCTGAGACACTCTGCTTCATTAAGGGCGTGTTCAGAAAGGGCTCTGTCATGGGTTAAACACATGAAATATCCTGAAAGTCTTGTGTTTTTGCAGGATATTACGACTCCCGAAGTCAATCCATCAGAGAGAAAAAGATGAGAAGATTGAGAGACTCATTCAGGAGCTGGGATTAAGCAAAGTGGCCGATTCACGGGTAACAAACTAAACACACCTTCATCTGACTGACTACATGTGCAATCAACTCCAGCTAACAACTATCCACTGTTGTTTGTTCATGAAATGATTAGTAATAATCAGAAGGAGCTTTATTGCCAGGTATGTTAACATATACGAGTCAACTATAATTTTACCCCAAAAATGTTGTTGAGCTACAGGAATGATAATGAAAGGGTTACTCTAGAACAGCAAGAGTGTGAAACAGACTCACACACAGAGAAAGAGAAGGATATATACACACATTTATACAAAAATATATATTTTAATGATCTATAAGCATTTGTAAAATAATTATAAAACTATATTTAAGGTACAATGTGTATCATCTGATTTGATTATGTATTTGTCATTCTAACTGATGGAAAGTGAGAAGATAAAGGATTCGGCTTAAAAGTTGACTTCATCTATTGGACAACATTTGTATTACAGCCTTCTTCTGTCAGCTGAAATGTCTGATGTTTTTAATTTGCTGTCAGCTTCCTGATCATCGGAAATTCATAAAAAAGCAAATTTTCTCAGTATTACTTGTTCTCCATAAGTAGAACATTTTGAGGCATTTGAACAATGCACTTTAAAGAAAAAGTACGATTTCGTTTTTTACCATTATTTTAATAAATTGCCATGGCAACACAATTCAAGAAATCCCCAAAACCTTCGCAATTTAGCATCTTCAATATTTTGGCATCATCTTAACAAAGTTTGGTGTGAATTGCGTGATTCTTCTAGGAAGAATAGGCAATAATGCACAGCCTGAATTAAAAAAATATCCACATTTACACAAAAGAAATCCACAAACCAAAATAGCTGACTACCTGTTGGTTGTAGCTAATGTTCCTGCTCGAAGAGAACAATGGATCAAAAGGTGGTGCCTCTAGAGCTCATGCTCTAAGTTTTTCCCAGTGGTGGACAAAGTACACAGATCAACACTTGAGTAAAAGTACAGATACGTATAATAAAATATTACTCCAGTAGAAGTAAAAGTACTGCTTTTTCAATTTTACTCGAGTGAAAGTACAAAAGTACTCCATTTTTTATGTACTTAAGTAAAAAAGTACTGATAGACAGATTTATTTTGCATTTTTATTTTATATAGACTACTTTATTTAATTTTATATTAGCACATATTTTTATAATCATACTGCCCAAAATACCTGGGTTTTTCCCAAAATAACCACTATAGAGTCAAGATATATATTTTGTTGATATGGACTACGTTGATGAGAGTGATGTAGTAATGTTCACTGTGAAGCTTACACTGCCATGTACCTGAGAGAAAACAGATTTCACCATCTAATTTTCACCAGTAAGAAAAAAGTTTTAGAACTTGTTGTTTTGCAGAACGTCAGTTATATATGACATGAGAATTAGGCCTGAAATTAGGAAGAACATTTTAAGGAAAATCTAATTATATTTTCATAATGATTTTTTTTCTTCTCAAACCTTGTCTGTGGTGTAAAAACACCCCTGGCCAAATGCCCCCAGAGGGCATCACTTCCCACTCTGATAATTACTGTAGTTACTATGTTCTGAACATCACATCCTTTCTTTTTCCCTCAGATGGAATCTATCTAGGTGGCTGAATAAAGATATTTGGACTTTATATCAAAACATTTCCTCAACTTAGCACCAGCAAGCTTGTTAGCTAGACAGTTAGCATCAGCTAACAATATTTACTTATTTTCAGTATAGTTATGAATAAACATTCATATCTGTCTACTCGGCTAGTTGAGCTAAACAATATGAAAATGTATACTCTTGATAAACAATATAAAAACAGACGTCACATAGGTCTAAATGCATAGCATTTGAATAAAACTGCTAACGTTACAGCAGCAGGGAATATGAACGTGCATGAGTTATTTTATTTAATCGGTGTTATTTTTATGTTTTGTTTTTGACCTAAAACATAACGTTAGAGACACTGATGTTGATCTGTCTGCATTCAAGCATTTCAGTGGGCTTAAATAGATCACCCTTTACAGCAGATTTAGTTCACAAACAACTGACAGTTTTGACCTAAATATTGTTTTCAGTTACAATAATTAATCCTAAAATTCGACATTAGTAACGTACTTTTCACAGCATCAGTAGCGCGCGCTCACAAGATCTCCCGGTTCTTTACTTGTGAGTTCAGTTCACTGGAGAAGACTCGCTCTAAACGGATCATTTGAATCAGTGAGTTTTCGACTCGAGAACAGCTGCAATCGGATCATTGCAATTTGTAAATGAATCGTTTGTTGCGATTTGCGAACCGATTGAACAGGTTCATTGAAAATAATCAGTTTGTTCATGAATCAGACACCGCTTCCGCGTCTCGGAGCACGTGATGTATTATAAGTAGTAACTCGGTCATGAGTCTCGGTCATGTGAGCTCTAACCAGCGCTGTGAGATCCAGAAGAACACAAATGACTCGTTGATTTAAACTAGTTTGAAGCCAGCTGAAACAGCACTGACAAACAGTAGAAACACTGTGCGCAACGGCACAGTCAATCTGCAAATAGCCATTATATTTATCGAATTGCATTGTTAATGTAGACATGTATTAAATGTTTTAAAGGAGAAATTGAATATAATTGCAATATTTTTTGGTGAATAAGCTATAGCGTTTGTGCATTTATATTAAATGTATTTAGACTACTGTGTTAATACAGATACTCAGAAACAATGCAGTTATTTTTTTATTATGGCATTGAGGTGCTATATGTGTGGTTTTAACTGTGGTTATCATGATCTAAATGTATGCTACTATGGAAGACCAAACTGTGCTGAAGATATGAGTCATCAAAGTCAGGCAACACAAACATGTGTCATGATTTGAAACAATATCACTCATTAGAACATGCAGAAATTAAGACTATCTTAATTCGATTTTTCTATCAAGATATTTATTTTGTTAAGGAAAAATGACTGGAAAAGAGTAAATAATTAAAAAAACGTGAAGTGTTTGTCATGTTTTGATCATAAAGAGATATTTAAAACCACAGCCAACTGTCTGGTTTTACAACTTTCACCACGGAGAAAATATCTGCCTTTAAACTTGAAAGATATAAATATTCAAAATGTAGTGTGTGTGATAATTATTAATATCGACTAATATGAAAAATGTTATCTTCTGTGTCTTGACATTATTCTGGTGAACTTTGAAACAAATCGAGTAGTTGAAATCAAAGCATTTGGAAAATTCTGAAGTTATGAATGAATGAATGATGCATTTATATAGCGATTTATTGTGTATTGTTGTACACCAAAAGCTCTTTACAATCATGTGGGGGGGGGGGGATCTCTCCTCAACCACCACCAGTGTGCAGCATCCACTTGGAGGATGCGACGACTGCCACACGACAACGACACCAGTGCGCTCGCCACACACCAACTACAGGTGGAGACGAGAGAGAGTCATAGAGCCAATCAAGTGGATGCACCCACCACACACAAGTTACAGGTGGAGAGGAGAGAGGCATAGAGCCAATCAAGTGGATGCGCTCACCACACACCAGCTACAGCTGGAGAGGAGAGAGAGACATAGAGCCAATCAAGTGTATGTGCTCACCACACAGCAGCTACAGGTGGAGAGGAGAGAGAGACATAGAGCCAATCAAGTGTATGCGCTCACCACACACCAGCTACAGGTGGAGGGGAGAGAGTTATAGTGCCAATCAAGTGTATGCGCTCACCACACACCAGCTACAGGTGGAGAGGAGAGAGACATAGAGCCAATCAAGTGTAGGATGCACTCACCACACACCATCTACAGGTGAAGAAGAGAGAGAGTCATAGAGCCAATCAAGTGTATGCGCTCGCCACACACCAGCTACAGGTGGAGAGGAGAGAGAGACATAGAGCCAATCAAGTGTATGCGCTCACCACACACCAGCTACAGGTGGAGAGGAGAGAGAGTCATAGAGCCAATCAAGTGTATGCGCTCACCACACACCAGCTACTGGTGGAGAGGAGAGAGAGTCATAGAGCCAATCAAGTGTATGCGCTCACCCCACATCAGCTACAGGTGGAGAGGAGAGAGAGACATAGAGCCAATCAAGTGTATGCGCTCACCACACACCAGCTACAGGTGGAGAGGAGAGAGAGTCATAGAGCCAATCAAGTGGATGCGCTCACCACACACCAGCTACAGGTGGAGAGGAGAGAGAGTCATAGAGTCAATCAAGTGTATGCGCTCACCACACACCAGCTACAGGTGGAGAGGAGAGAGAGTCATAGAGCCAATCAAGTTTATGCGCTCACCACACACCAGCTACAGGTGGAGAGGAGAGAGAGTCATAGAGTCAATCAAGTGGATGCGCTCACCACAAACCAGCTACAGGTGGAGAGGAGAGAGAGAGTCATAGAGCCAATCAAGTGTATGCGCTCGCCACACACCAGCTACAGGTGGAGAGGAGAGAGAGACATAGAGCCAATCAAGTGTATGTGCTCACCACACAGAAGCTACAGGTGGAGAGGAGAGAGAGACATAGAGCCAATCAAGTGTATTCGGTCACCACACACCAGCTACAGGTGGAGAGGAGAGAGTCATAGTGCCAATCAAGTGTATGCGCTCACCTCACACCAGCTAAAGGTGGAGAGGAGAGAGAGACATAGAGCTAATCAAGTGTATGCGCTCGCCACACACCAGCTACAGGTGGAGAGGAGAGAGAGTCATAGAGCCAATCAAGTGTATGCGCTCGCCACACACCAGCTACAGGTGGAGAGGAGAGAGACATAGAGCCAATAAAGTGTATGCGCTCACCACACACCAGCTATAGGTGGAGAGGAGAGAGTCATAGTGCCAATCAAGTGTATGCGCCCACCACACACCAGCTACAGGTGGAGAGAGTCAAAGTGCCAATCAAGTGTATGCGCTCACCACACACTTCAGCTACAGGTAGAGAGGAAAGAGAGTCATAGAGCCAATCAAGTGGATGCGCTCACCACACACCAGCTACAGGTGGAGAGGAGAGAGTCATAGAACCAATCAAGTGGATGCTCTCACCACACACCAGCTACAGGTGGAGAGGAGAGAGTCATAGAACCAATCAAGTGGATGCTCTCACCACACACCAGCTACAGGTGGAGAGGAGAGAGAGAGACATAGAGCCAATCAAGTGTATGCGCTCACCACACACCAGCAACAGGTGGAGAGGAAAGAGGGACATAGAGCCAATCAAGTGGATGCGCTCACCACAAACCAGCTACAGGTGGAGAGGAGAGAGAGAGTCATAGAGCCAATCAAGTGGATGCGCTCACCACACACCAGCTACAGGTGGAGAGGAGAGAGAGTCATAGAGCCAATCAAGTTTATGCGCTCACCACACACCAGCTACAGGTGGAGAGGAGAGAGAGTCATAGAGTCAATCAAGTGGATGCGCTCACCACACACCAGCAACAGGTGGAGAGCAGAGAGAGTCATAGAGCCAATCAAGTGTATGTGCTCACCACACACCAGCTACAGGTGGAGAGGAGAGAGAGTCATAGAGCCAATCAAGTGTATGCGCTCACCACACACCAGCTACAGGTGGAGAGGAAAGAGAGTCATAGAGCCAATCAAGTGGATGCGCTCACCACACACCAGATACAGGTGGAGAGGAAGAGAGTCATAGACCAATCAAGTGGATGCTCTCACCACACACCAGCTACAGGTGGAGAGGAGAGAGTCATAGACCAATCAAGTGGATGCCTCACCACACACCAGCTACAGGTGGAGAGGAGAGAGAGCATAGAGCCAATCAAGTGTATGCGCTCACCACACACCAGCTACAGGTGGAGAGGAAGAGAGACATAGAGCCAATCAAGTGGATGCGCTCACCACAAACCAGCTACAGGTGGAGAGGAGAGAGAGAGTCATAGAGCCAATCAAGTGGATGCGCTCACCACACACCAGCTACAGGTGGAGAGGAGAGAGAGTCATAGAGCCAATCAAGTGAATGCGCTCACCACACACCAGCTACAGGTGGAGAGGAGAGAGAGACATAGAGCCAATCAAGTGTATGTGCTCACCACACAGAAGCTACAGGTGGAGAGGAGAGAGAGACATAGAGCCAATCAAGTGTATTCGCTCACCACACACCAGCTACAGGTGGAGAGGAGAGAGAGACATAGAGCCAATCAAGTGTATTCGCTCACCACACACCAGCTACAGGTGGAGAGGAGAGAGTCATAGTGCCAATCAAGTGTATGCGCTCACCACACACCAGCTACAGGTGGAGAGGAGAGAGAGTCATAGAGCCAATCAAGTGTATGCGCTCGCCACACACCAGCTACAGGTGGAGAGGAGAGAGAGTCATAGAGCCAATCAAGTGTATGCGCTCACCACACACCAGCTACAGGTGGAGAGGAGAGAGAGACATAGAGCCAATCAAGTGTATGTGCTCACCACACAGCAGCTACAGGTGGAGAGGAGAGAGAGACATAGAGCCAATCAAGTGTATGCGCTCACCACACACCAGCTACAGGTGGAGAGGAGAGAGTCATAGTGCCAATCAAGTGTATGCGCTCACCACACACCAGCTACCAGGTGGAGAGGAGAGAGAGACATAGAGCCAATCAAGTGTATGCGCTCGCCACACACCAGCTACAGGTGGAGAGGAGAGAGAGTCATAGAGCCAATCAAGTGTATGCGCTCGCCACACACCAGCTACAGGTGGAGAGGAGAGAGACATAGAGCCAATCAAGTGTATGCGCTCACCACACACCAGCTATAGGTGGAGAGGAGAGAGTCATAGTGCCAATCAAGTGTATGCGCCTCACCACACACCAGCTACAGGTGAGAGGAGAGAGAGTCATAGTGCCAATCAAGTGGTATGCGCTCACCACACACCAGCTACAGGTGGAGAGAGAGAGAGAGTCATAGAACCAATCAAGTGGATGCTCTCACCACACACCAGCTACAGGTGGAGAGGAGAGAGTCATAGAACCAATCAAGTGGATGCTCTCACCACACACCAGCTACAGGTGGAGAGGAGAGAGAGAGAGACATAGAGCCAATCAAGTGTATGCGCTCACCACACACCAGCTACAGGTGGAGAGGAAAGAGAGACATAGAGCCAATCAAGTGGATGCGCTCACCACAAACCAGCTACAGGTGGAGAGGAGAGAGAGAGTCATAGAGCCAATCAAGTGGATGCGCTCACCACACACCAGCTACAGGTGGAGAGGAGAGAGAGTCATAGAGCCAATCAAGTGGAGGGCTCACCACACACCAGCTAAGGTGGAGAGGAGAGAGCAAGACACTATAGGTGCGGAGAACAAGGCCAACAAGGTGGAGCGGACAAACCATAAGGTGGAAGGTCAAAGTGCCATCAGGTGGAAAAAGCTACATAGGAGGACAAACCATCAGTGGAGAAACAAGCCATAGGGAGGTCAAAACCATCAGTGGAGACAAACCATCAGTGGAGGGAAAAAGA